>JACDOX010000539.1:144768-158164 GCA_014549065.1 Cardinalis cardinalis
CAGCCCAGGATGAGCCACAACCCCAAACAGAGCCCAGAGAGGTGTGGATCTCCCTCTCCAGGAATAGCCCAGCAGGTCCTGCCCTCTGCCCAGCCCAGGATGAGCCTCATCCCTGAGCAGAGCCCACAGAGGTGTGGATCCCCCTCCCTGGGGACATCCAGACCCCTCTGGACCCATTCTGTGCCCCGGGCTCTGGGAGGTGGCACCAGTGAGGCGCTGTGGTCCCTCCCAGCCTGTCCCATCCTGGATTCTGTGACTCGGGGAAGGGTCGGTCTGACTGCAGGATTCCAAGAGCAGGCTGCTCCCAAAGCTTGTCCCGCACTGAGGCACCCACCCAGGTTAGATCAGCGCCATTAAAACGAGCCAGAACAATCCTATTACAGCCAGGCAGGCTCCTCTAACACACACAAGCTTAAATACATGCTTAATTAGCTRTTTTAGGGAAGCTCAGTGGCCTCTTTCTAGGAGCAGCTTCGCAGAACTCCAGGGATCACCAGCAGCAATTTTAAACGACGAGGATGTAAACCCAGACCCATTTCCTTCTGCAGCAGAAGCGCCACGGAGAGCAGGGGCACAGGGACGCCCTGGGGCTGTGCACACCCTCACCAAGGGCTGCCTGGAGCCGGGGCTGGGTGCCACACCTGGAGCAGCAGCCACACCCCGGCAGGAGCAGGAGAAGCGCCATCACCGTGGCAGGTGACAAACCCGACCCTTTACTGCCACTATCCAGGGAGACAGGGAGCTCCCAGCCCCTGGCAGCTGCACGGCAGGGCACAGCACCCTGTGATGCTCCTGCTTAGGCTGGAATTATTTTTTCTCTCTCTGTTTTCTTTGTGAGGCAGGCGCTGCTGTACATGAAACGCTCGAGCACTCGGGGTCACGGGCTGGCCACCACTTCAGCACAAATAAACACTCRGGGTTATATTCACCTCGAATAAAAATAAAAAAAAAGCACAGCTAGAGACACTGCTGGAACCAAAATAGCAGCATGTTGACTTTAGGCCTCTGGAGTGGGAGCAGGTACCGCAAGGCAAGTACAAAGAGGGCAGAGTAAGTGGCAGCAGCGCTCTGATAAGGAGAGAGGGAGATGAAAACAGACCCAGAGCGCAGAACCAACCTTGAACAGATCTGAAAGGAGAAACTCAAGGTCTGACAAYCCCATTGATATCCCTGTGATTTCAGCTGGATGGATGGAGAGATGCCTATCAGTGTTTCAATTCCCTGAAACGCCATTTCTACAAGTTACATCTTATTCTGTAAAAAAAGCACTTACACACAACAGCTCTACTCTGGCACACTTTCAGGCCCTGGATTTTAAAACATTCTAAAGTTAACTGAGAATGGGAAATTTTAATCTCAGCTAGGAGAGAGAGAGTATTTCAAGCTGAGAAAACATTGGCACAGGTTAGCACAAGACAAATTGACTGAATCTCTTTCAACAGCTTAGAAGGGCAGAAATTCTCTTTTTGCACTGAGCTTACAGACATCATTTTCAAGGCAAGCATCCCTGGAGCAGTGACAGAGCCATACCCAGCTGGAAAGACAAGGTTTGGGGCTGGATTGAGCTTTGTTGGCGAGCCAGAGGAGCGGCATGGGTTATSAGCTGCAGGCTCAGGCCAAGCCAGGAGGGTTGGATGGCACCACAGGGTGGCCTCAGCTCTGAGCCGGCCCCAGCTGAGGCACCACAGCCCCTGGGCTCGTCCCAGCCCTCAGCAAGCCAAACCAGCAGCAATTCCCCTGAAACAGGCACCGGCACAGGCAGGAGAGATGCTGCRCCTGATCCGGAGGCAGATCAGAGCCCAGCACATCCCCAGTTCCCTCACAAAGGCACAAACCCCTGACGCCTCAAAAACGGGGCCATTCCAGCAGCATTTGGCTGTCTGCTTGTGATTAGAGAGTCCTCTTCAACAGGTACCTACACACTAGGGAGGAAGGAAGCAGAAGACAACACACACCCCCATRACTGCCTCTCCTTTCCTGCATTGCTGTCACCCTCCCATGCTGCAGTGCTGCAGAGCAACAGGAGAGSCCAAAGCACAGCAAAGGAGAAGAGCTGGTCCTGCACAGGGACAGGGCAGGAGGYGCAGGGCCTGCCCCTGAAGGACAAACAGGTTCAGACACTTTCTCCCAGGGAGATAAAGAGAGTTTCACACACAGTTCCTCCCACTGCAGGGCTGGGGAAGGAAGGAAGGACGTGCTGAGAGATTACTGTACATCAGGCACTCTGATGGGGTGAACAGCTCTGTATTGAACAGGTGACTGACTAAGYGTACAAACACAATAGAAATCAATTTTTTWAAARSMRGGGGKTTKGGGTTTGTTTTGATTTTGTTTTTTCACACAGATCCCTTCCCTTGGGACAACTTGTTCTTTCTATCCATGCTGAGGGGAAACCCAGAATTGCCAGCCCAAGCTGAGTGAGGACACTTGGAGCTCCTTGAGTCCCCAGGTGCCTCTGTATTTCATAATCCCTTATCACAGAAACTCCTGAGCTGGCAGAGACCCCAAGGACCATCCAGGCCCACCCCTGTCCTGCCCAGACACCCCAAATCCCACCCTGGGCATKCCCTGGGGAGCCTGGGCAGTGCCCAGCACCCTCTGGGGGAAAAACCTTCCCCTAAAATCCAGCCTGAACCCCTCCAGACCCAGCTGCATCCCTGCCCTGGGGGGATGGGGATTAAAGGATCCCTTCATGGGGATTAAAGGATCCCCTCTCTCAAAGCCCASTGCAGACCCACAACCACAACAAGCCAAGCACAGGATTGCCCATTTTAGGCACAGCTCCCCAGAGGATGCACTTCCAGCACTGAAATACAACTGACAGCTGAGATCAAGGAAATAATTCAGTGCCATGGAGAGAGAGAGACTCAGCTCAGCAATCAGCACACCAACCCTGGTGCTGGGAAAGCTCTGGGCAGAGCCCAGGCAGGGCAGCACCCCTGGGTACCTCCCAGAAATGCTCTGTGACTCTCATTCTTCCTTGGAAAACTTTCAAAAGCACAAAAAACCCAAGAATTTCCAGGTTTAACTTGGGAGCAGGGTTATAACCTTTTTGGGACAGCCTGAAGAGAGAGCAGTGCCCACCATGGACATGACATTGAAGCATCACTGGTGCCACTGTTTACATTATTTTTAGGACAGCCTAAAGAGAGAGCAGTGCCCACCATGGACATGACATTGAAGCATCACTGGTGCCAGTGTTTTCCCCTCATTCCAACCCAGGTTTCCCTGCACAAACAGGGTCACAGAGCACACACAGGTCTGACCAAGGTGCCCGCCCAGAGGTGGGTGCAGACAGAGCCCTGCACATGAAGGGAGGCACAGAAACCCAGCACCTCAGAGATTCCTGGTGGCCCGGGGGGGATAAACAGGTCCCTGTCTGCCTGTGCTGCTGCAGAGGAGCCAGCAGGCAAGAAATCCACACATTCCTTCTGTCAACAAGGATTTGGGATGATCTGGGAGAAGATCCCCAGCCCAAGCTGCTCACATGTTACCCTGAGGCTCCCAGGGAGGGAATTTCCCTCCTTCGCCGATTCCAGAGACCTGGAGCAGCTGCAGCRGGCGCATCTCTGAGGCATTTCGTGTCCTGCCACCCCAATCCCCACAGGACGATTCCCATTCCTCCTCTGCAGGCTTTGGATCCTACAGGCTCTCAGCAGAACCCTGCTGCCAGCCCTGCAGCACACAGAGCCCCAATCTTCTGGGAAAACATTCTTGCCTTTCCTCCTTCTGGCGCATCCATGACATCCCTTTGGTTTTGTCCCCCACCCAGGATGCAGCAAACAGCTCAGGCAGGAGCCAGGCTCAAGGATGCCCTTCCAAGCATAATTTCTCTTCAAGAAAATTTGGGTTTTCTGCAGAAAAACTGTGGATTTGCTCCCTACAGCTGCACCAAGCTGAGAGGTTGGTTTCAAGCCCAGGGTTCGGTGCCCTTTGCTGCCTCTCCTGCTCCCACCGCAGGGCAAAAGGAGAAAGGAGACAATGGAGAAAGCGCTGATAAATAATATTTTGTATTTATATAATATGTGCTACATATTCATATAGATATACAATATCTCTATAAATATATATAAATATAAAATATCTAACGATATATTAAATATATATTTTATATATAGTATATATTTTTATATATAGTATATATTTTATATATTACATATTATATATAAATATATTATATTATATATTTATTATATATAACTATAAACACATAAATATATAAATATATATTATAAATATATATAATATAAATATATATTATATATACATTATATGTATATATTTATTATATGAAAAAATAAATATATATAAATATGTTATATATATATAAATAAATAAATATAGATATCGATAAATATAGATATAGATATATTTCAGAGTGGTAGAAAATCCAGAATGCCTTCGGAGGGAGCTGCACWAAGAGCCCCAGGCTCACCCCCAACCCTGCCCCAGCAGGCGCCTCCCAACAGCCCCGGGTGGCCAAGGAAAGCTGTCCTTYCACTGTCCCACCTTCTGGAGCCTCCCTGTGCTGCACACCAGAGCAGTGCCCCGCAATCACATGCTGCCAACACAGCGCAAGAGCAGCAGGAATTTCACACCATTCCCAGCTGAAAGCCAAGCGGCTTCCGTTTGGGACACAAGGACAAAAAGGTGCATTGCCAACAAAWAACTGCCCAGAGCAAACCAAGGCCCTGGCCTCTCTCTCCCACAGAGCCCTTTCAGGGAGGACAGGGGCACATCGGGAGGGGTCCAGGGCAATAATTACAATTAATCCATTCCTTCATCTCCTCATCACTCGGGCAAACGCCGTTCTGAGACATTTGCAAAGCACAGAATCATCCAGGTTGGAAAAGCCCTCCCAGGCCACGGAACGTGACCTGGGTCTGATCCCCACCTTGTCACAGCCCTGAGTGCCACATCCAGCCCTTCCACCTGCCTGGGCAGCCTTTCCAATGTCTATCTTTTTGGGAACAAACCCTGCTGGTGCCCAACCTGAACCCCCCTAGRTGACACATTCCTGTTCAAACCATCCTGCTCAGGAATGCTGGAAAAGWGAAAAGAAATTGGAGAAGGCCCAGGTAACACCAGTGGCTCCATTCAGAGCTCCAAGAAAAGCAGATTCCCAGCCAAGGCTCAGAAGCTCCCACACTGGGGGGTCCCACCCTCCCATCCAGCTCCTTGAGCTGGGGTTTAAATGGCTCATGGGCCATGAGCTGCTCCAGTAAGTGGATATGCAGAACCCCCAGCAAGTCCCTCTCACTSAGAATATTCCACCTAACACAGAGAGAACAGATTGGAACAGGCAGGGAATGAGTTTAAGCACCCCCTGGGACACAATAACTCCGTGTTACCAGCACAGTCTGAGAGCAGACGAGGGTAGGAATAGAAATTCTGGCAGGTTTTGTGACACTTCAGCTCTGTCTCACACGGCAGGTTTAGCAAAGACCTCAAACACTCATTTTTATTTGCTTGATCACCAGAGGAAAAGAAAATATTCCAGCACGGGAGCCCTGRAGCTAAAATTAAACGCCTGTGATTCGGGTTCAGCAGAAGTTGGGACAATCCAGGCCCTGGCCACAATGAGAGGTCTCCAGCATTGTCCACAGTTCCTGCTGGCSAGCACACAAACCAGCTTTGTTCTGCACTGGGAGCCACAAAAGCAAGCAGCAGTAATTGCTACCAAAGGCAAAACACACCAAAAACCCAGCCAGGCCGGGCAAAACAACTCCCCAAAAACAACCCAGCAAGGCACACACAGCTCCTGCCATCTCCACAGCTCCAGGAAACCAGGAGGAAAACCCAGCCCTGGGTACCCAGCAGGGCTGGGGAGGAGGAGAAAGGATCCTAAAAAGGCACTTGGTACCCATTAGGAGCCGTTTAATGGAACATCCTGTTCATTAGCGCTGGAATTTCATTAGTGCTTTAAGGGAGAGAGACAAAACCCATCAATTCCTGCTGGAGCTGCACACAGAGCCCCAGCCAGCTCACCCCAGCCCTCTGAAGCCCCAAATCAACCCGTGCTGATTGCTCAGCTCACTTCCACTGAGGGATCTCCCGCTCCAGCCAGCCTCCATAAAAACAGCAGAGACATTTAAAAAAGGGGATTTGCCCAACAGCAGCTCGCTTGCCTGGTGGTTTTATACCCATTTAGCTGTGCATTTCAGCACTTCACCACGCTGGCAGGAGATTGTGCCAGCGCCAGCGCCCCTCCTGACAGCCAAGGGGCAGCASGAGCCTGTCCTGCTGCAGGAACGCACAGAATAAACCAAGGGTGACGAGGAACCCCAGAGGCAGACCTCACTGCCACAGCTGCCAGGGGCTCACTGGGACCCTCCCCGCACACAGGGGTGCCAGGCCAAGGTCGGCAGAAACAAGGCAGGACTTGTGTCCCAGAGATGGCTGGGATCTCTGGAGATTACCCAGTCCAAGCCCTCTGCCAAGGCAGGGTCACCTGCGGCAGGTGGCACAGGAATTCGGGATTTTTGGGATGTCCCCAGAGATGGAGACAGCTGGGCAGCTGTTCCAGGGCTCCAYGGACAGAAGTTCTTCCTCAGGCTGAGGTGGAACTCGCTGTGCTTCAGTTCATGCCACGGCCACCTCCTGAGAGCCTGATGGCACCACATCAGATTAAGGGGAAAGTTACCGGCACTCAGCTCTCTCTGCAGGTTCTTCTCCCCTTTCTGCGTTTCTGCAGATTTCAGAGTGCCTCTGCGACTACACCTCGCCTGCCCGGACACCAGGGAAGGCTCCAGGAAAAGGAACAAGCTCCCACGGAGGCGCCCAGCAAGTCCTGCAGGCAGGAATGCAGAAATGCAGGCAGGGCACGGATCTGGGCTTCCAGGGAAGCTCCAAGAAGGGCAGAAAGCCGGGAGCTGGCTGGGGGGTCGGGAAGCACGACTCAGGGATTCACACACACTTCCCAGCACAGCTCATGGAGGGATGAGAGGCCATTCCTCCCCAAGCCAGGCTGGAATTTGCCTTAGGAGAGGCAAAGTGTGATGGGATACTCTGAAACAACAAAACGTGCCTGCTGCTGCAGCAGTGGAAGGGACAAGCAGGGACTGGATCCCAGCAGGAATTGCCCTGGCTTGCTGAGCACTGTTCCAAGGGACCCTGGGAAGCCACAGGGACGGCTGAAACCTTGACAAACCTACCAGGTCACTGTCAACCACAAAAACTAAATGAAAATATATATAAAAACGAAATTTATATATTTATATATATATATATATATTATACTTTCGTTTAATATATGAATATTATAAACGAATATTATATAAAATATATTTTGTTAAATATATTAATTTCGTTTTATTTCTATATATTATATATAATATATATTATATTTATATATATAAATAAATATATATATTTATATTATATATTTATATATTTATATATATATTAATATATTTTATATATATATATATATCGGGGTGTTTTATATATATATATATATAAAACGAAATTCATATACGTATATTAAACGAAAATATATATTTTTTAAAAAAGGGGAGGTGGGGAATAAAAAGCCCCAAAAGCCAAGCAAAACTTTCCTGGTGCTGCTGSCTTTGTGCACACTTGCTCCTGCAGATGAGACAGGCAAGGCACGGGCAGTCAGGGCTCTCCTGTTCCTGCAGAGGAGCGCTGGTGGAGCAGGGAAAACCGCGGGCAGGGAATTCCGTGGCACGAGGTTTTACATCTCCAGCTAGAGGATGCTCTGAGTGAGAGATGAGAGGCGCTCYCCAGCTGCGGTTTAACTGCAGCCTAGCGACATTCAGCTGCTCCGCAAAGGCGGCTCCTTTAGAGAGCACTTTGTGACAACAAAGGCACAGGGAACTCCAGTCATCCCATCCCACAGCGCTTCTGTCAGCCAGTCCGAGCGGCAGGGAACAAGGTTTCCCTCGGCAGATGCTCGGTTTGGGGGTTCGGGAGAGCGGGGCCGGCAGYGCTGCCCCGCAGCCGGGCACAGCAAACGGGCTGCCGAGGAAGGTTCGGCGGGATGCTGCGGATGGGGAGGCAAATGTGCGCTGCCAGCATCCCGGCCACCAGGGCAGCAGCCCCCGTGATGCTTCTGGGATGAAGCTAATTGCAGCTGCTTGGCATCTTCCTCGGGAAAGGCGGTCTTGGAATTCCAAATAAATAAATAAACAAAAAGAAGTCRCGGCTGTTCTGAGCCGAGATGCGCACAATCAGTCCAGGTGTTTAAATTATTTATGCACGAGGAGCAAAGCTGTGCTAATCACAGGCAGAGAGCACACGAGGGGGAAGAACAGACCCAAGGCCTGTGCTCAGCAGCACAGAGCCCTCTCACGCACAGGGCGACCCTGGCCAGAGCTGCCCCCAGCCTTTGCCACTGCAGCCTGGGCTGCACAGCTCAAAACAGAGATTTGCACATTTCTTTTGCTGCCACCAGAATAAAAGTTTCCCCAGTGGCAGGTGAAATTACTGTTTGCAGCCAGCTAGCCCAAAGTTGGGACTTCGCCTAGCTGGAAGGGCAGAACTTTAAAAGTGAGGTTTTTTCAATCCCAATGTCTGTGGGAAAACACAATTGAGGAATTGCTTTGCCCTAGGAGCAGCTGGAAGGGCAGAACTTTAAAACTGGGCCTTTTTTCAATCCCAATGTCTGAGGGAGAACACAACTGAGGAATCGCTTTGCCCAGGTAATGCTCAGGAGCAGCTGGAAGAGCAGAACTTTAAAACTGGGGCTTTTTTCAAGCCCAGTGTCCGTGGGAAAGCACAATTGAGGAATTGCTTTGCCCCAGGAGCAGCTGGAAGGGCAGAATTTTAAAACTGAGTTTTTTCCAAGCCCAATGTCTGGGGGAGAACAGAATTCAGGGATTGCTTTGCCCAGGTGAGTGCTCAGGAGCAGCTGGAAGGGCAGAACTTTAAAACTGGGTCTCTTTTCAATCCCAATGTCTGGGGAAGAACACAATTGAGGAATTGCTTTGCCCCAGGAGCAGCTGGAAGGGCAGAACTTTAAAATTGGGCTTTTTTCAATCCCAGTGTCTGGAGAAGAACACAATTGAGGAATTGCTTTGCCCAGGTGAGTGCTCAGTTGCAGCCTGGCCCTCCTCATCCTCAGCATACAGAACATCCCTGCCTTCCCTCTCCTCTCCTTCTCCTCCTGTCTCGCACCTGCCCAAGCTGCAGGGACACTGCCCAGCTGCAAGATCCAGCACAGCCACTGCAGCCTTGMTCCAAACTCAAATCCCTTCCTCACCACAGAGCTCGGGCTGAGCACAGAGCAGGAAAAACCTTCAGCTCTCCCGAAAGCCACTCAGGGAGAAGTTGAAGCTAGTGCAGCTCCCTCCCAGCTGCTGTTCCAATCGTTTTGTTTCCCCAGTCTGGGCAGCACACCAAAGATCACAAGGTTTGGGGGTTAAGTTTCATTCCAAAACCATATTGTAGGAGAGGAACCACTCCTCCATTTTATCCATGGGCTGCTGGCGGGGGGACATCAGTGGGACATCACATCCTGGGTAAGCACGTGAGGAGGGAAGCACTGAGCTGCTAACAAAACCAGAGGGGCAGACCCCTGAGACACTCACTTTGCAATTCCTTTGGACACAGCCAACACTTCAAGTCTCCCGGCTGAGTTTCCCCAAGAAACCCACCCAGCACTTGGCAAAGCAACCCAAGCACGCAGCAGGTCCATTTCCAGGGGATGCTGTGTGTGTTACTGACACAGCACGCACTGGACAAGGACAAACCAACGAGGAAGAGACACACAAAGCTGYTGGGAAGGAGACAGGGCTCTCACTGGGAGAGTGACTTGGTTTGATCCCAGGGTCCTTGAAATGACGGCTCAGATAAGGGTCTGGGAGATGCTGCACGAGGGAGGAAGGAGCAGCAGCCAAAGCAGAGGGGAAGGAGAAGGAAATAAAACAAATAAAAGCAGCCCAGCCTTTGGCAGCRTGGCCTGCCCCAGGTACAGGGGATCCTGAGCCCCACTCCTCCTTATTCCAGCCTTCATTTGATGACTGTTTTCAGCCTTTTTACACTGTTTTCCCAGATTGTACTTCTGTCATTAGTTCTGCACAGAGACAAGACCACAGAGCCTGAATATCCTCACAGAGCCACAGAACCTCCTGAGCTGGAGGGGCCCCACCAGGGCCATCCAGGCCAAGCCTGCCCTGCACATCCAGCCCAGACCCCACCCTGGGCACCCCTGSAGCTCTRTGGGGCCTGGGCAGTGCCAGCACCCTGCAAGAGCCAGCCCAGCCCTCCCTGGCCCAGCTGCAGCCCTTCCCAGGGAGCAGAGGCTGAGCTGCCCCTCTGGAGGAAGCTGCAGAGCCCAGGGAGATGCCCCCAGCCTCCTCTCCCCCAGCTGAACATTCCAAGGGCCCTCAGCCTCCTCTCCTCCAGTTGAACATTCATTCCAAGTGCCCTCAGCCTCCTCTCCTCCAGCTGAACATTCCAAGTGCCCCCAGCCTCCTCTCCTCCAGCTGAACGTTCCAAGGGCCCCCAGCCTCCTCTCCTCCAGCTGAACGTTCCAAGTGCCCTCAGCCTCCTCTCCCCCAGCTGAACATTCCTAGTGCCCTCAGCTGCTCCTGGTGTGGCCCCTCCAGACCCTTCACCACCCTCGTGTCCCTCCTGTGGGCACCCTCCAACTGCTTGAGACCTTGGTGATGTTTTTATGTCCAAAATTACCCCCCACTCAACAGGGCACGTGCCATTCCTTTTTGCCTTTTTTTTTTTTTTTTGCTTGGGATTTTTGTTTTTGTGGATTATTTGGGTTTTTTTTGTAATTCAAGTGCCTTTTGCTCTACCTTTAAGCGTAATTCCTTTGGGGGCTGGCATTTCCCATCCCAGTTGTCATGGCAGAGGCACACACCTGAAGAAGATCTGCCCGGTCATTCAAGGCTTTCAAACACATCCTCAGATAAGCACAGCTGTGTTTTTAACAGTAGCTGAGATCGGAGGATTTAAGAAAGGAAAATTTGATATAACGTTTCATGCTTTAGTTAACAGTCTTCCAAGACACAGAGCTGCTCCAGTTGCTCTGGAAACTGTAACTTGGACACAACCATGCAGATACATCAGCCCCCCGGCTATAAACGAAACCACTTTAGCAACACGGCGCATTTGTATGACAAACATTGATTAAAGCCAGCCTTGCATCCCCATCCTCCCACGGCCAGGGCACATCCCCTGCTCCCCCCCAGCTCTGATTTCCTTTCAGATCTAAGGAGATAACTCCCAGGTGAGGGAGAAAGGGGCAGCACAGGCGGGTGTCTGAGGGATACAGCAACACACCCCGGCGCCCAAAGGAGGGCTTGGCACACAGAGGGACACGCTGGGTTTGCTGCACGCACTCCTGGCCCAGGGGAAGGCTGGGGATGCATTATTCCTGCTCCTGGGAGCTGGGAGCCCAGCACGAGCAGGCCCAGGAGCAGGAAGGCGGGAGGGGGATGCTCCAACACGGAGCAGCAGCAGCAGGAGGAGTGGACACGGCGCCGCAGCAGCAGATGCCAGCCACATGGGCTCCTCAAACCAGGGGAATATTGCACACACCAACCAGGCCTGAGTGCCGGTTGCTGTGGAAACCATAACTTTGAATTCAGTGGCTAAACCCCAGCGCTGCTATTTATACCCTGCTCCTCACCACAGCACGAGGACCTCCAGAGCAGGGCCCTGCTGCCCACCGACATGGTTCCCCCCTTTCACACACACTGATCCCCCCAGACCAGGCAGCATCCGGGCTTCCCAACGCTCCTGGCCGCTGCAGGGCTGCACAGCACCAGGAAACACCAAAAACACCCAGCAGTGCCTTTCCTCTGCCAAGCAAGGCCAGGGGAGCCCATGGACAGACACGGGGCAGGAGCCATTGGATTCTGCTYGCYCAGGRGCACCAAGAATCCAAACAGCAGCTSATCTCGTCTGCCTCAAGGCAAACTGCAGTCAGCATCACCTGAGATGGTGCAGGGCCAGAGCSCAGGGTCAGTCACCACCAGAGCAGCTGTGCAAGAACTCCAGAACACTGCCTTGAAAATCCCAGAAAGCATAACTGGGTCATTAATGCAAGAACAACAGCAGCAGCAGAGAGGCTGCAGAATGAACCATTTCGGGGAGAATCCCTGCCACAGCACGCATTTTCCAGCTGCTCTGCTCTGGGAGAAGGAAATGGCTTTTTCCTCCACGGGAATCAGGATTTTGGGGCAGCAGAGTGGCAATGGGAGCGATGTGCCTGCAGCCATGGCCGAGCTGAGCCAACTATGCTACATTCCTTTGCCACCTCCACCATCGCAGGGCCCGGCAGGGAAGGAACAGCCCCATTCATGCTGGGTGAAGGTGCAAGCGCAGCACGGCCAATAACTGTGACCACAGGGTGACCGGCCCCTTCCAGGACCCCTCAGGACCTCCCAGCCCCCARACCGGTGCAGGAGGGCAAAAGCAGGGAGGGAGCCACGCTGGCCAAGGYCAGTGACACCCCCAGGGTCCCCCGGGACCGTCCCATCCCGGGGAAGCAGCAAGGGCAGGCGCTCCGTGCAATCCCACAGCAGCGCCCTGCCTGCCCAGGGACAGCAGAGGGGACAGGGCAGAGCAGCTCCAGGAGCTGCCAAGGCGGCAGGAAGGTGCTCCCCGTGGGACTGCGCCCTCACGGCACAGGCGAAGGAAGCCCCGTCTGCCCTTGCTCAGTAATTCACACCGCAGCGCTGAAGTGCCATTGCAAACCACGGGAGCATTTCAACAACACGGGAAGGGGGAAGATGCTCTGAGCACAGCACCCARCCAACCCCTCCATAGAGCTCAGCCTGCCCCGGCTTATCCCAGTACATCTGTTAATCAGAATTTCACATTATTAACAACTGCCGAGCGCTCCCCGCTCCGTAGCCCTGGTGAGTTTCTGCCAGCCCAGCCCTCGGGATCCAGGGGGGACGGAGGGACATTGACGAGGAACAACAGAGGAACACCGTGTCACTTTCTGCCTTCCTGCCACCTTCTGCCTTTCGGTCACTTTCAGCGCTTCCCAGGCCAACGTGGTCGGGCTGGCAACACGCCCTGCCTCCTGCCACCCCATCAGCACCGCGATGGTGCCAGCGCTCCCCGAGGCTGCGAGCATCCCCGGGACCCCCAAATCCTGCGGGGCAGCGCTTCCATGGACCCCGGGATCCCCAAATCCTGCGGGGCAGCGCTTCCATGGACCCCGGGCCGGCGAGCACCCCCGGGAGCCCCAAATCCTGCGGGGCAGCGCTTCCCAGGATCCCGGGGTTGTGAGCATTCCCCGGGAGCCCCAAATCCTGCGGGGCAGCGCTTCCACGGACCCCCGGCCTGCGAGCATCCCCCCACCGGGACCCGCAGCTCCGGGCCGTGCCTGCCTCCGGCGCCCGGGCGGCCGGGGCGGGCGCCCCACGTGCCGGGCTCGGCCCGGCGGGGGCATTTCCAGCGCAGC
>JACDOX010000539.1:165859-192781 GCA_014549065.1 Cardinalis cardinalis
AAACTCAGCTGCACTGGGGAGGGGGAGTGAATTTTCTCACCTACTTTAAGAAAGTAAGATTTTTTTTTAAAAATCTCTTGTTGGTGAGATTTAAGAAAACAAAGGAGTTAGAAAGAAGTATGTGGGACAAAACATAACCAAACTTGCCCAACTGGGGCAGCCCAGCGTTACTAACGCCACCAGTCTCTGAAATTACTCCTGGTTATTTCACTTCACCTCTGAAGAAACCTGACACATCTGGCTCTCGTCCATCTGTTTGTGTGGGAGCACAGAGAAGGGCACATCTTGGAACTCGCTGGCAGGGAGGAAACAAAAAGCCTGAAGAGAACATCGGGGCAGCCTTGGAGAGCAGACTCAAAGTAGGAGAAAGCCCTGCAGGGAAGTAAAACGGGACATTAGCATTTTTGAAAGTTTAGAAACCTCTTCAGATCAAGCGCTGGAGGGCACTGGAAGCTCTCCTCCTCCTGGAGCTGTCCCCGTTTGCTCCCAGGTGACTCCTGTGCAGGCACAGCAGGACCGGCAGACTCTGCAGGACGGATAAACTCCCAGGAGTGTRTCTCACCCTTCCTAGATAGGAAGCTCTGGCTGGCTCTCTTCCCGGCATCTCCCCAGGGTSAAGCTACAAATCCCGCTCACACTAACAGCCTCCAGGTATTTACGTGCATCGAGTTTTCCTCGCCTGGTTTGSTGCTCTCCAGCAAACAAATCTCTGCTGCAGTAATGTCACCTGAGCTGTGACTCAGGTCTCTGTTGTGAGCGKGAGGTGTGAAACAACCACAACCCCTCTGCATCCTTCCCTGGCCTGATCAGGCCCCAAAAAAAGTCACTTAAAACGACCTGGGCTTTACAGAAATTAGGCTGGACAGGGCTTGGAACAGCCTGGGACAGTGGAAGGTGTCCCTGCCCATGGAATGGGTGAAAATGGATGAGCTTCCAGRTCCCTCCAACCCAAACCCTTCAGTGATTTCCTCAAGCCCCAGGTACTCTCCAGTCTTTTTGGGATTCTGATTTAGGTTCCCTCGGGGCAGAGCGGCTCTAGTGACAGCAGAGCTGCTCGGGGGCAGCCTCACAGCSGCATTCCAGTTGGGGACGGGAGCGGAGCATCCGCCCGCAGCCCGGCACAGCTGCGGCAGGAGCGGGGACACCGCGCTGCGGCTCGTCCGCACGGCCCGGCCCGGCCCGGCACGGCCCGGCCCGGCGGGGACCGCGCCGGGAGCAGCAGCGCCCTCTCCGCTCCCGCTCCCGGTCCCGCTCCCTCTGAATCCTCCCCGAGCCCGTTCCCGAGCCCGGCCCCCATTTTGCACCTTCCACCGCCAGAGGGCGCCGTTCCTGATCCCGGCCCCCATTTTGCACCTTCCACCGCCAGAGGGCGCCGTTCCTGATCCCGGCCCCCATTTTGCACCTTCCACCGCCAGAGGGCGCCGTTCCTGATCCCGGCCCCCATTTTGCACCTTCCACCGCCAGAGGGCGCCGTTCCCCCCGCCGCGCGCCCCGCCGCTCCCGCCCCCCCCGCGCCGCGATTGGCCGGGCGGCGCGCGGCGCGCAGCGCGATTGGCCGCGGCGCCAGCCGCCCGCCGTATATAAGGGGAGCGGGGGCGGGGCCTGCCTGCAGTCCGCGGGTGCTGCGGGCGGGGCGGGAAGAACATGGCGGCAATGCGGGCCGTGTGTGTGATGCGCGGCGAGGGGGCTGTGGAGGGCGTTATCCACTTCGAGCAGCAGGTGAGGGCACGGCCGGGCCGCTGGGGCCGCCTCGGCGGGTGCGGAGGCCCCGGAATGCCCCTCTCCAGCCTGCTCGCCGTGGCGAKGGGAGGGGGGCGGGCTCAGCCCGAGGGCGCTGCGGTTCCAAATGGCCGCGGCCCTCCGGAGCTGCGCCGTCCCTTGCGGCCGGCCCGGGAGCGCGGCCGCGGGGTCACTCTGCAAAGTGCGGGATCTTTCTGGAAGGCCCCGTCAGATAACAGGCACTCCTTGCGCTTAGTGATAAACAGGGGACGGAACGCGTTCGAGAGCGTTAAACGAACGCAGACATTCCGGACAGCGCTGCCTTGGGCTCGTGGCGGGGCCTTTCTGTCACCTTGGTTTGACACGGAGCCGTGAAATGGCAAAGTCCTTGTTCTGATCAATGCTCTCCTTTGAAGGGTACTGGACCGGTGAAAGTGACTGGGAAAATCACTGGATTGGCCGATGGAGAGCACGGCTTCCACGTCCACGAGTTCGGGGACAACACCAATGGTAAGGTGTCCCTGCACAGGGGCTGCTCAGCCCTGCAGAGCTGCTCGTGGTGTCGCAGCAGCAGCTTCGGTCTCACGGCTGTAAATCTGTGTGAGGAAATCGTGACCACTGCCGAGGAATTGCTTCCTGGATAATAAATACTCTGAGCTGAGCGTGTTGAGGCTGGTGGTCAAGAGCTGCCATACCAAGCACTCACCTGAGCGCTTGGATAACTCAGCGTTATGAAATAAGAAAGCTCCTGGCTGAGCCTGCRACTGGAAAGGCTGTGGCAGGTGATTTATCTCCAGGGGATTAGCAGGGCATGGCACGGGAGAGGAGCTGTTTGCTGTGGCTGGGAGCGCTGTGGGAGCAGCAGCTTTGTCCTGGGATTGTGCGCTGACGCTCTGCTGTGTTCCAGGGTGCACCAGTGCTGGCCCCCACTTCAACCCGGAGCAGAAGAAGCACGGGGGTCCCAGCGATGCTGAGAGGTGAGTCCAGGGCACGGGCACTGCCAGAAAATCCCTGGGAATTCCTGCAGGCTTCCCGAGGTCACTTAGCCGCTCTTTGGTAACTGCAGCGGTTTGTTTCCCTGAGAGTGTGGTGTGAAACACTCTCCTGGGGGCATTTTCTGGTTTTCTCACGGCACGGGTRGAGGGGACAGCAAGAGCTTGATGCTCATGCTGGCTATCTGGATTTGAGTGGGATGAGACCTGGCTCTTCCCTGGGAGCAGCTCTCACAGCAGTTCCCTTGGGTGGGTGCCAGAGGAAGTGGTGTGGCCGTGCCTGCTGGGTTTGGGGAGCAGGGCTCAGGCAGCCTGGCCTTGCACAGGGACCGGGATGGCCCTTGGAATGCTCCCGTGKGCGGCTGCTAAATCCCACCTGAGCCACAGGCCGGGCAGAGCTGGATCCGAGCCAGCTCCTGCATGACACAGCATGAAACGTGTGTCGGGCCCTGGCAGGCACTGCTCGGGCTAAAGGTTGGGATTGCACGGACTSGGGCTTCTGCAGCCTCGGCACATCCTGCTCCTGGACTGGCTCTGGGCAGGGGGATTCCTTAGGAGGGTGCAAGAAATGGATCTTGCTTTTATCAGCGTACAAAAACAACTGGACTGACGCTTCCTGGAAGCTTAAATCAAGGAGATTCCTGTCATTAACCCAGTTCTGTGGGACTTGGTTAAAAATAGGAATTGTTGTAGAAAGCTGGWGGTCAGCCCTGGGCTGGCTGAGCTRATCACCGGGCAGGGATGTGTCAGKATTCCAGGTTCTGARTCTGGACAGAGGAGCCTGACACAACAGGATCAGCTGCATTTTGAGGGAATGCTGTGCTTGGGGCRGGTGTGCAGGACACAGCAYAGCAGCAYGTCCAGAATACCTGTGACAATTCCACTGCTCCAGGCTCAGCTCTCCAGGGAAGCCTTCGCAGAGATGCAGCTCTGATAGAAGCTGTGTGGGAGAGCAGAGTGCCAAGTGATGGGGCAATGCCAAACTGGAATAATCATCCCTGGCACTGGCTGGGACTGAGCAGTTCCTGCACTGCCTGTGACCTGCTGCCTGACAAACRGCTTCTCCTAATCTCCTTAAACCAAAAGCCTATGGAATAGCTGAGCTGTCATGGACAGCAGAAGCTCTGAGAACAGTGGCAGTGTGTCCCACCAGGTCTGCAGGAAAGGTTGTTCCACTGGATTTGGGAGCCTTTGTTGTGTTGTAACATAAACTCCCAGCCTCGCCTTGGAAGAGCTTTGGGTGCAGGGCACTTGGTGAGATGGCTGTGTGTCTGTGCAGGCACGTGGGAGACCTGGGCAACGTGACTGCCAAGGGAGGCGTGGCCGAGGTGTGCATCCAGGATTCCGTCATTTCCCTCTCGGGACCACACTGCATCATCGGCCGCACCATGGTGGTGAGTGGGGCCCCCCAGGGCAGGGACAGGGCGTTCACATCCATYCATCCATCCATCAATCCCTCTGTGCCTTGCTGTGGCACTTCCTGCCAGCCTCCTGCAGACGCCCAGACTCTGCTCTTCTGCTGCGGGTGCCTGAATCGCCCTTGGGCAGGTCCAGTGGGCAGTTCTCAGCATGGAGATCAGTTTGGCAGCGTGTAGCTGTTCTGGTGGTGCTGCTGCCGCCAGGAGCAGTGATGGCTGGATTAATGAAGGTCCCTTCCCTTGTGCTGCAGGTGCACGAGAAGCGGGATGACCTGGGCAAAGGGGGCAATGACGAGAGCCTGCTGACTGGCAACGCGGGGCCCCGCCTGGCCTGCGGAGTGATTGGGATTGCCAAGTGCTAAGTGTGCTGCCTGCAGTGCTCTTCCTGCTGCTCCTGCCCCTCCTGCAACTTCCAGACGTCATCAATCTCCTGCTCCTCTGCATCCCGAGCAGCACTCACACGCTGGAGACTGACCGAGTTTTGTATGATGTACATTCAATTAAAGTGTCCCTGATGGAATGGCTCTGTGGTCTCTGCTCACCTCCTGCTGCCACCATTCCGTGTCACGTCCCTGCTGTCAGGGAAGATGTCAGTAGTGCTCCTGTCCCAGCCCCTGGATGAGCTCTGGCAAAGAGCAGCAGCCCCTGGGTGTGTCAGGGCTTCCTCCTGGGGCAGGGGCAGCATTTGTAGGCTTCAAACTTGTGTAATAAATGTTCTGGGCAGATACACCYGGGTCTGGCTGTCTGTGAACAGGATAAGAAAACCCAAAGGCCCAAACCTGCTCCTGCKGGGAAAGGGCTCCTGGGCTTCAGCAGGTGCATGCCTAAATTCCATGCAGCAAGAGGTTCCAGGCAGTATCCCAGGAGTGCCCACTGTGTGCCAGTGCCAGCCTCCAYGCTGTTCTGGTGTGTCCTTCTGAAGCAGATTTCAGGCTCTCTCTTCACAGAGAAAATGAGTCATTTTAACGAGGACTTGTATTAATGTTCTTTCTTCTGCCCTTCAGGGTATTCATGGAAGGAGCAGGCTGCAGTTCCAGGTAACCCCACTCCACTGAGGCACAGTACTAAGGGAACTGGGGAGTAGAGCAGAATACTGTAAAAATACTTTGAACTTACGTTCCCTGTTGCTGCCAGAGCACTGTGTGAGTCTTCACCTCCCCGTGCCTCCTCCAGAGGGTTGCTGCTGCTGCTGCTGCTGTGAGGGTTATGCACAGGCACTGCTGCAGAAGGTGTAAAAAGTTGTTCCAGTTTTCCAAGCTCTGCTTTCAGATCCCTACTGAGGCAGAGAACAGGGGTGGCATTTGCATGAACAGAGCAGCCTTGTCTCTCATTGTCTCCAGCTCTCYAAGGAGGTGTTCTCAGTGAAACAAACCTTCCCTCCTTACAGAGCTGGGGCAGCTTTTCCCAAGGCTCAGACCTCAATTTGTGGGACAAGGGAATGTCCCGTGGGCCCAGCAGRAATCGACCAGTGAGGACACGAGTTTTAACACATGGAAGTTGAGGTCACTACAATCTGTAAACAGGTTCTTTCTCTCTTTATTCTGCTATTGCAAGAACATAAAAATAGATGTCCTCTCCCCAGTCCACAGCGGCTCTCCCACCCTCTCCCTCCCCCAGAGACAATTCCCTCTGCCCTTTTTTACAGCAGGGCAGCTGTAAAAAAGGACTGATGTAAGGAAGCAGCTGCCCTTCCCTTGGGGCAAAATCCCCAGCTTTAAAGGTAGAACACACCTATAGCAAGGAGAAAAAAAACCATTGAATATGCACAGGATTCATACACTGGTGCTGCTGGGGTTATGGGAGCTCTGAGCCACGTGGGGTGGGCAGAACTTCCCAAAGCATCCCTGCCCCAGGGATCAGCCACAGAGAAACTGCACCTGCCCTCAGCACAGCTGACAGGACACGGAAGGGCTCTGGAGAGGAGGTGCCACAACACCCAGGAACACCAGGAACACCCTCTGTGCCCAGCCCAGGGGGGCACAACCTACCTCTGGCAGGGTGAGGAGGAGCAGCCCCGTGTCCATGGAGGAAGGGCCAAGTCCTTGTCCAGCCCCGCCTGGAGAGCCAGGCTGGAATTCTGGTGCCTCCGAGGTGTCACTCCCAACAAGTACAAAAGCTGCAGAGCAGGCGCTGTCCAGCCTGGCCCACACTCTGTAACCTCAGAGCAGATGGTCGGTGCCTGAAGGGGTCACTTCTTAAAAAAAGGCAAATTAAGAGCAACAGGAACCACAGAACCAATTGGAAGGAGGGAAGGAAAAAAAAATAAAGCAAAGAATGGATTTCATTGCAAACACTAAAACAGTTAACTCCGCAATAAACATCTTAAAACTTAACTTTTACCCGGGGTGCTCAAGTAGCTCATTAAAATGCAGCAATCTAAAACTCCARAGGACTGTTACAAATAAAAATTCACTTCTGTGAATCGCTACACAAACAGATGGATTTCCTTTAACAAACAGAACCAAACCAGTCTAATTTAGACTCCAGTACAGCATTAACAGTTCCAACTTTAGGCTGCTGGACACTCCTTTTCCACTTCAGTGCAGCGTAGGAAGAATAGCACACGTTAAAAGTTTGTTACGAAAATAGAGTTTATTAAAAACACATCCCTATTGTTTTGAGGAGCTTTCACCGTTACCTTTTCTTAAATTAAAAAAAAAATAGAAAGCACTTCTACTTCTGATTCGTAAACTTTTTAAAGTCAAAACTTTAAAAAAGTTACAGCAAAAATGGGTAATATTTTAATCATCTCTTCGGTATTTTATGTTATGTTGTGGCTATTTTAAATAGAAGGGAAGCAATCAAATTGCTCACAGTGCCCCGCCTCGGGGGCGCAGGGCGGAAGCGGATTTACAGCACTGTACAACCAAAGCTCGGCAATCCCGGCCAGCCGCAGCCCTAGCGCGGCGCCTCGGCCGCCGAGCCCGTGTCCTTGTCCGCCTGTTCCAGGGATGAGGTAGCCTCGGGCGCTGACTCCGCCGCGGCGCTGGCGCCCGCGGGTTCGGCGTCTCCCGCAGCCAGTTCTGAAACAAGTTCCGCGCCCTCCGTTTTGCCGCCGTGGGACTCGTGGTTTTTGTCGCCCTCCGCCCTGTCTGTCACCTCCGGCTTCTCCTTGCCGCGGCTCTCCTCCTTGTCTCTACGAGACTCCCGATCCCTGGAATCCCTCTCCCTGTCTCGGTGGCCGCTGGAGCGCCTGTTCCTGTCCTCCGAGTCCCTGTGCCGGTCGCGCTCGGGGCTGCGGCGTCCCCAGTCTCGCCTGTCGCGCCCGCCCGGCCGCTCGTGCTCCCGCTCGTCGCGGCCGCCGTAGCGCTCCCGCTCGTTGTCCGCCCGGTTCCCGAAGGATCTCCTCCCGAACCGCTCCTGCTCTCTGTTGCCCGTGAACTGCCTGTCGTTCCTGAACTGCCGCCCGTCCCTGTTCTCCTCGCTGCCGCCCTGGCCGCCGCCCGCGGGCCGCACGAAGTGGCCGGGCGGAGGGAAGGGCGCTTTCATTCCGTGCGGCGGAGGCATGCCGAAGCCGCCGGGGCCCGGCGGGGGCCCCCTGTGCATCATGTGCGGCGGCATGTGGCGCGGCGGCAGCATGGGGAAGCGCGGCAGCGGCGGCGGCGGCGGCATCCCCGGCGGGCGCTGCAGCGGGATCAGCCCGGGCCGGGCGCCCAGCAGCCCCGTGGACGGAGTCTGCAGCCCCACCACGGGCGCGGGCGGCGGCGGCGCCACGCCCTGGGTGCCTGCAAGGAACACAAGCGACAGTCAGAGCCGGCACGAGGGACCTCAAACCCCATCATCTGCGGGTATCCCGGGAACCCGGAGCGGAGCTTCCTGGGCTCTGCACCTGCTGCGCGCTGCTGGCAGCAAGGACCGTGCCCAGGGCAGGAACTAAGCCCTGATCCCAGAGGCTTCCCTGGGGAGAGCCTTGCCCTTGTGCAGGAACAGCTCCCCCTGAGCCCAGAGGCTTCCCTGGGAGAGCCTTTGCCCTTGTGCAGTCACAGCTCCCCCTGAGCCCCAGCTCAGCCTCCTGCTTCCCCAACCAACTGTAGCCCCTTCCTGCGACCAAGGCGCTTCCAAGTGAAGATTTCTCATCCCCTCCAGTGGGATTCCAACACTTCCCTCTGCCGCAAACAGCTAACACCCCACAGCTGCACAGCACCAGAAACAGGCAGAGAGGAGGCTGGAATACAGCTGGAGCACAGCTCTCTTTGCCATTCCACACAAAAGGGACACAACAAAGATTCAGAGTAGAATAAACCTTGCAATGAAAACTAAAAGGAAATGCAACATTAGAATAAACCTTGCAATGAAAACTAAAAGGAAATGCAACAGGTCATTCCTGACTAATTTTTTTTATAATAGTGTTTCATCCTTTATAGCACACGTATCCAGCACCAACTATTTTCCAGTTTTATTCCTATGCTCTTCACAGGAGTTAAAAAACTCCCTCTCCGAAAGTACTGTCAGATAAAGCTCAGCCCACAGCTCCTGGACACCAACACAAGGAGCCAGAAAGAAGGATTCTGAGGATTCTGAGAAGAATTCTGAGCTCCAGCTGAGCCCTTCCCACCACCCCAGGGCAGGTGCCTCCTCAGTCAGAACCAGGAACACTGTCCRGTGTTCCCAGAGCCCTCACACTGCTCCCATCTGCTCACCAGCACCTCCTGCCTAGGAACACAGCCTGGGGAAAACCAGGATCAAATCCTGTGGGAATTGATGCTGGAATTAGTGATGTCAGCAGTGAAAACTGCCCTTGGGTGCACCCRCACAAGCTGCAGTGGTGTTCATCCCTCCCTTGTCCAGCTTTGGCACCTGTCCCCAGACACAGCTGAGCCTGCTGTGCTGCCCTCTCACCACACCACTGACTGGTAAGGATGTCTCTGACAGAAACCTTTTCACCTGAGTGCTCTTTAAATTCATATTGGAAGGAGGCTGGATTTTGCCAGTGAGAAGACTCGTGTGACATCTTCCAGTCCATGATATCCTCTCTCCTTCCCCTGCAAGCAGTCAGACACAGCTCCCACTCTTGGAGAGAAATGGTCCAGTACCAACAGCACTTTTTTCTGCATTTTTCCCTTTCTCTAAAATGGAGAGCCTTCTCCCCTCCAGGTCAATAACCAGGTCTGCAATCACCCAGTTTAAACTCCTCCTATGACAGAACTGCAGATCTGACACAACAGACTCATAGCTAATAAGGTCTCCCAGGAATTCTAAGATTTGGGGATATTCTTGTTGGTAAAAACATCTTYTAATCTTTCTCAGAAGATTAAAACAAGGCAGAATAGAATAACTGAGAACTAAAGAGCTGAAGTTAAGCCTGTGCTTCTCCTTAGAAGCAGCAGAGCAGATGTRGGTTACAAGAGCATGAACATGAGGTGAGGGAGGGAAGTTTCACATTTAATAAGTCATTAAATTTCTCAACCTTATTCCTACACAAACTGCAGYATGAAGCAACATAATTGTACCTGGAACTCCTTCATTCTGAACTGCACTGGCTGGAGAGCTGCACACTTTTTAATTTTAATTTTTTTTTTTAAATATCAACCCCCTTCAGTGCTGAGGCTAAAGCAACTGCAGAACTACTGGAGTTTCCTCACTCTCCTGACAAATCAGGCACAGACTAAAAACCTAAAGAGCTGTCCAGAAACACATCCCAGTTTACTGAAAATGCTCAGGGCAATTCATGCTACAGACACACGTCTGGGTCAAATTCAAGTCCTCTTTTGGTTTAGGAAGTACCTGACATTCAAGCAGTTTCCTGAACTGGGTATGAACTCCCTGAGCTCTGAGAGAAACCCTGAGGTGATTTCCTGACCCAGCTTGTCCTGCTGGAGCCAGTTCCCTCACACCTGACACCTGCTCCTCTGTCCCACTGTGCAAAACCACACCTTGCCTTCGCAACAGATTTTATTGGTTTCGGAGGAGCAACCATCACACACCAAAGTGTCCCAAGTTTCCTCCCCTGGCTCCTACAACACAGCCCAAAGTGCTCAGGCTGGCCTGAAGGATCTTCTGTCCAGAGAGGGCACAGCAGCCATCCTTACTGCTTTGATAAATTAGGGATGAAGCCAGATTTCCATGTCACTGTGATCCAGACCTGACCATCTCTCCCAGCTGGACAAAGCCTACATTCCCTTGGGACAATTCCATGTCACCAGTGCTGACACACCTGACTTACTCTTACACAAACTCTGCTCACTAAGTGGTTCCAGTAACTTGAACCCAACCCCTTGAATCACTTCCCAGCACGTGGAGCTCTGTGGTGTCTGTCTGTCCCAGCACACAAACCTCATGGAAGCACACGGAACAAGCCAAAAGCTCAGGGACCCAGCACAACAGCAGCAGGGCTTCACTCCACTCTGAAGCTGCTGTTCTCCAACATTCTGCATGTTCTCCAGTGGGGAACATGACTAGAGCATTAAATACTGCCAGGGAATTCTTCAGACAGGGACCATATTGTCAGTCTGGTGGGTTTTTGCTGGAGTTTGCTACAGAATCATTCAGAGCCTCATACATTCCAAARGCCAGGAATATGAAGTGCAGGTTATGTTGTCCAAGACAGTGCAACTCCAGAACTCTGTGCTACCTTTACAGAAAAGTGTCATTCAGCAGGAAGGTGTCAATTTCTGAAATTCCTAACAAAATTCCCTGACTCCATGGTGTCACCACAGAGTTTCTTAAGCTGTTCCCTGTTTTGAAAGGGTCTTCTGTCAAGTTTTCAAAATGCAGGATTCATAAATCATTAGTCATGGATGGAAAATTTAGCCCTCACATCCAATAGAGCAGTGAGCTCTCAGGGAGACAAATCWCTGATTTTCTTCAGTGATCACTGAAAATTCTGGGCAGAAACCCACTAAAAAAATTAGCTTTTTCATTCATTTCCTAGGCTCTCATGTAGAGGCCTAAAATCCCATAAATGCAGTAATCTCACTAAAATTTGCACTTAACAAGTCTCTTGAGTAAATTCTTAACACTGGCCCATCCAAAGCCATCATAAAGTAAGCATTTACCAGAGTTCTGTAACAGTTCACACTCCCTTTCAAAACCTGACTAAGTTTGTATCATATCAGGAAAAGTAACTTATGCAACATACTCCCATTACCCTGGGTTTGCTAGTCAGAAAAACATTTGGTAATATTTAAATAATGTCTTCTTTAAAGAGTTTTGAAACCTGTCCTACTGCAGGGCTGCATAAAAGCTTTTGGTTTTCTGTTCTATTAAAACAATTCATTCCATACATAACAAGAATGCACCCACCCCATCCTCAGAGATTTCAAAAATATATTAAAAATAGTTGCTTTGCATGTTAATTTTGTATATCTAATAGTTGAGTCTAAAACCTGGTTTCTATGTCATACAGATGAGTTGCTGTAAGTTCATTGTCTAGACTGTATAAACCTTCACTTGTTAAAAGTGGGCAGCATTTGAATTTGTAACTTACACATCATGGCTTTGGATCTTCAGTAGGAAAAAAATATTGACTCTTTCTTCTGTGCAAAATTAAGCCTTWAAAATTGATTTCAAAGCCAACAGTAGGACAGAAATTTCAACAAGTTGAGAAGAATGTGCTTCCCTTTCCCCTGGACTGTGAGTCAGTAGCCAAACCAAAATGGTGTTTAAAATGTAGGGAAGAACGAAGTGCAGGACTTACCCAGGAGGGCACTTACCAAGGAGTGGAACAGCCTGGGTGACAGGAGCAGGGACGTTGGTAGGTGCTACAGGAGGTGGAACAGTGCCGTAGATTTTGGAAGTGTCAGTACTTTCAGCATTCCCTCTGCCTCCAGAAACTACTGTTGGGATGGGATTTCCTACAGACGACTCCTTTGTAGTGTCCTCACTCCCACCAGTGGCTGTAGCTGAGGAACAAGGCAAGGACACATTGAGCACCGGGCAGCAATTCCTGCAGGCTCCCTGCCTTCCCCAGGGCCCAGCACTTACAGTTTGGGATGTTCACTGCCGGAGTGTGCGGGACAGAGACCGGAGGAGTTATGGGAGGTGGCGGCCCGGGAGGAAGGAATCCTACAAGAAGCACAGCAGAGAGAGCCCTGAGTGCCCCCTGGCAGAGCCCAGTGCAGCTCTGGCCCAGCAGGGCCCGGGCTGGCCCACCCCACAAACCTGGAGGTAAATGCAGCGGGTTGAAGCCYGGCCGGAGGAACGGAGGCGGCGGCGGCGGCGGCACCCCGGGGGCAAATCCAGGAGGGGGGATTCCTAAAGGTGCTGTGAAAGCTGGGGGCTGGAGTGCACCAACCACGGGAGGCCCTGATGGATGGGGGGGAACCTGGGAAAAGGAAAGGGAAAGGTGGGTTACCCCAAGAGTGCCCCGATGACTCTGTGTCCTGCTGGGGATCTCTGTCCTTGTCCAGCTCCACCAGGACATCTCAGCGACCTCAAATCCTCTGCAACAAGGGGGCACTTGCACAGAAGATGCAGGAGCACTCCAGGAACTCCCATCACTGAAAATACCAACACCAGCCCTGTCTGCCTTTGTAATTAGAGAAGAATTTTCCTCTGTGCTAAATGGGCACTAATGCATGTTGGTAACTCACCTCCACATCCCCCTCACACAGTGCCTGGGATTCATCTGCACCCAGCATGATGGACTTCCAGACAGGATCCACTGGAATGCTCACAGCTTCAGAGCAACTAAAAACCTCTGCTTGTCTCTTTGTCACTACCTGAGTTTGCACATTAGAGTGACTGGTGTTTCCTTTTCCTTTATTTCTGATTTATATCAAACTCTGAATTTAAATTAGCTCTGACACACTGACAAGAAACTACGAATATAAAAGTAGTGGAATATCTGCCAATAAGAAAAGCTTTTAGAGGAACATTAACTAGTAAAACAAACAACAAAAAAAAGCCAATCACAAAACCTGAAGATGCAATTCGGGCCTTCTATAACAAAGATTCTACTGCAGTAATTTCTCTGTGACTGAGAGAACAGAGTTCCCATTCATGGCATTCCCTACCTCCCTGAATTATTATTTAMAGTGAGTTTTTGTTTGTTTCTGTGGAACAACTCTCACCTGTGGAGGAGGTACTGTTATTGGTGCAGGCATGGGAACAGGAATTGGGACAGGTAAAGCTTTGGGAATAGGTGACACTGGTTCATTGTGTGCAGCTTCTGCCCCTCCATTCTGAGCCACTTCATTTTCAGACTTCTTGGGAATTCCCTTCCACTCTGTCCAAGACAAAATCCCAACAGACACGGGTMAGACAAGCAGTGCCATGTGAAACATGCTTAGTCATGTTTACAAAAATTGAAAATACTCAGGTAATAACAGCACAGAGCTAAGAAGCATTTATACTATTTCTGACAATAAAAATTCCAAATTCATTTAAACACAGCAAATAAACTTGTTCCTTTCAGYAGTCATTTAACAATCCTTTGCACTGACAGTGTTCATACACACCCAGGATTCTGTTACATCATCTGTGACAAAAACTGTAAGGCTCTTTGGGACAAGCTTTCAACAGGTTCATTCTATTGCTCTCAGGCAAGAAAGCAGCAGCTTTGCCACTAATTTGAGAACTCATTTCTAAAAAACCCAACATCTTCAAGTCTCAAACAAGGAAAAGGAGAATACAACTCTAAAGAATTGCAGCAAAATAACAAAAATGTCAAATATAGCTTTAAACCTAATTTATGGAAGAAATAGCTCCTATTGTCTGTCAGAACTTCCTGGGAAAAGCCAGCTAAGCACAAAGAGGGATCAGTGAGAGGGCATTTTGGGAAAGAGAAAAGCACTGAGAGGACTGGAACACACTGACGTTATGCTCATGATTCGTTACATTTTTGTTTAAAACACACAACTGATTTTTGTGTGTTCAGCATGAAGAGATGCTACAATTAGAGCACATAATCACCGGCTAATTGGGCAAACTGAACAGAAGAGCCAACCCCTGAAATAAAGGTTCAATGACAARCATGCAGTAACACTGTACCTGGACTAAGGGTCTCATTGTCCAGCATTCCTCCTTCACAGAAACTTTCCAGATCTTCAGGTTTGACTTTGTCCCATGGTATGTAAGTCACACCCAATTCTACATCCCAATACTGCTTGTAGTCTGGCTTTATTCCTTTATTCAGAGCCCAGGCAATCTTGGGTGGGGGGAAATACAAGTGGTCAGCAAAATGTTTCCATTTTCATGGATTTAATATTTCACTCTCACAAAACAGCATTTGAGGGTAAAAAGTAAAAAGCCTAAGTGAAACAGCTACCAAATTCTGAAGAAAGTATTTTTWAAAGCAGACTTGATTCCTATTTCTTGGCTTGACTCTTGCACACCAYTTGTAAAATTGCATAAAGCCAGCTTCTTCTGATGATTTCCAGCCACCAAGATTAATTCCATTTCCCTTTTGGAGGACAGTGTCACATTAATTTGACATTTTACAGAAGGAAGAACTTCACTAATTGATGCATATTTCCTTATTTATGGGTACTCTTTGTAGGATTATCATATGTAATGAAACTCTGTTAGGAGACAAATAACAGGCAACAAGAAGAAGCACACAGTGCCAGTCCCCTGTAATGAGCAAAAGGGCACCCTTTTTGTTGATTAAACAGATAATTATTGGCAATCTTTCAAGGAAACTGATACAAGGTTCCACTAATCCCATGACAGACCAGAAACAATAATTCTCAAAAACCAGTGTTCACTGATGTATTTTTTCAGAATCTTACAGAATATCATCTCAAAAACCAGTGTTCACTGATGTATTTTTTCAGGATCTTACAGAATATCATCTCCAGAACCCATGTAAGTCTGAAATAGCCCAAAGCCCAGCAGAGATGAGACAGACTGACAGTAATTACAACAGCTTTGGAAAGCCTGATGTTTTCAAGCAGTACCTTGATGGATTTCTGGTTGACTTTGAAGTTGCCTCGGCTCAGTTTCTGGAGGGCTCTGTTGGCATCTTGTCTGTGCACCATGACAATGTAGGCACATCCTCTGGGCGGTATCATCTGCGTGGGGTTTGAGGGGAAAAGTTCATTTTGCAGGTAACAAACAGTGAACAACACACAAATGCTCAGTTACAGCAAGCTGGGACAYCAGGGGGTGTTCCAAAGGGGCTGTGCAAGTATGGAAGGAAATGTTAGTGTAAGAGGCTAAAAAATACAGTATCTTCTGGAAATTCACATTCCTAGGGAACTGAAACTCCCACAACTTCTGAAAACTTCCAAAACTCTAAAATACAGCTGACTTTTGCACATTTAATCCTTTTAAATTGCTAAACAATAGYGTTCATGTAAATTCTAACATCTGGCAATTAGTTACTTTGTTGGAATGCACAACAGTATCCCCCTTCCCTCTGCCAGCTGCACCTCCACATTCAGTTCTAGCTGCAGATTTGGAATAATTTTTATTTGTAATGAATTTGAGGAAAAAACTCCTATGCTCTCTTACAAAATTTGGGAATAGGAAGAAAATTAGTCACTTATTTTTGTTTGTTTGAAGGAATGAAATTTTTGAAGTTACTGGAACAGCTATAATTTATACACAAAATATCCTTAAATACAGCAAAATAAAACAATGTGTTCTCTGTGTTTATGGCTAAAATGACAGAAGAGCAACAAGAACACCAGCTGAGAGTCCATGCTCCTATAATCAAATGAAATGAAGCAGCCAAGGAACTCAGAAGCATGGGATGTAATTCTGCAGCCATCATYCTGCAGAGAAAGCAGGATTTTTATGAAAATGGGGTAATCTTCTGTATTTTTATACTGCAGGAAACCAAAGCAGCTCCCTTCTTGTTTGTGTACAAGTCAGCCACGTGATCTGAGTGCCCACACCAAAAACACAACACATGGGAAATGAGAGGCCAGCTCTTTGGAATGTATCAGAAATTATATATTCTGCCTCACAGCAGCCTGGAGAGATGTTCTGCACCCAAACACATCACAGCAGCTTACACTGCACCCTTCTACTCACATTGATGGACTCAATGGGGCCAAACTCCTCCAAGAGACTTCCCACATCCTGCTGAGTTGTCCTTTTGTCCAGYTGTCCTACCCAGAGCGTGGTACTGCAAACTACAACCAAGAGTTAGCACAGGTGGTCCTTACAGCAGAGATAACCAACACCTATCCCGTGCTGAATCCAGGGTAAAAACCCAGGAAAGGAGCTCAAGGTATCCCCCAGGCTGCAGATTATTGCAGCAACACTCTACACTCAYCCAGGTTTTCCACCTGAGAGATACAGAACTGTAAACTCTGACAGCCAATGTGACAGAACCTGGGAAAGGTGCTGGCAGCAGCACATCTCACAGCACTGCCAGGGAGCTTCCACTGAGCAGCTWCCAGGGCTCTGCAGACCTTTGCACCCCTGGGACTATCACCAGGTCTTGGCTCTTGAAACACCTCAGGGTTTTGTCTCTTATATGAGAAAGAACGTTTTTATTTTACTTGATGAGAAGATTCCACACTCCCAAGGAATATTCAGAATACAACTACTATGTTTGATCTATAATCGCTGTGAAAGCCAGGATTATATCAGAAATCCAAACATCAGCCTGTGTGCTTTCCAGGCCAAATCTCCCCTTCAGGCTGGAGAGATACACAAGACTGAATACTTGGAAAAATTGTAATAATTTACAATTAACTCAAATCCTTTTTGCTCAATCTGCTTTACCGTATATGTCTCGAAGGAAGGAAAAGAAAAACATGGGGTTTCAGCTTTTTCATATTTTACAGCCAAAATATTTCAAGTTTGGAGATACTCCAGAAATGTTAAATACGAGTAAAGAAGCACAGGGAAGTGTGGTGAGATTCCTACCAGGAATCACAAGGCAGTTGACTTCTGTTCTGTTTGGATGAGCCTCGGAAAGCACAAGCAGCAGCCTTAACCCCAAGGAGCACAGTGAGAACACCAGGCACTATGGGAAGGTGCAGAGCGACCCAGAGAAGCAGGAAGAGAGGACACTCACCACTGACAGTCTCTGCCTTGATCTGGGGCAGCCCCTTGGAGCGGCGCTCCTTCTCCCGCTCGCGCTCGCGCCGCTCCTGCGAGCGGGACTTGGGCGAGCGCCGGCGCCGGTCACGGGAGCGCGAGCGGGAGCGCCGGTGCCGCGAGCGCCGCGAGCGCGAGCCCGACCGCGAGCGTCTCCTCTTGGGGGACCTGTGGGAACCAGAGCCACGCTGCTCAGAGCCTGACACACAGCCTCMCYCATACAACACCCCAAGGGCTCCCTCAGGAAGGGAACACATCGATCCMAGCTYRTTCACACAAAGAATTTCTCGYAAGCGCGAGCCCGACCGCGAGCGTCTCCTCTTGGGGGACCTGTGGGAACCAGAGCCACGCTGCTCAGAGCCTGACACACAGCCTCACCCATACAACACCCCAAGGGCTCCCTCAGGAAGGGAACACATCGATCCMAGCTYRTTCACACAAAAAAATTTCTTGTCATGTAYTAATTTTGTCCTGAAGTTGACCRTCAAAACTGTGTCCACTTCAACACRGGGAWAGTTACACCTGCGTCAGTGAGGCAAATGTTTACTGCTTTTACAAAGAACTGGCTAAAAATGATTATAAATAAACTCTGCCACTGAAATTGTATTTTGCATCGTGTTCAAGTTCTAAACCACTCCAGGTGTGGCAGAACTTCAGAGAAATCGTGCCGAGCGATTGCATCTTGGTGAACACGATGCCTGGCAACTAAACAGAGAGTGGAGCCAGATCTGCTCGGTCAGCGGGGATGTGACACACTGGCTCAGTGACACACAAAGTTACAGATCACAAAGGTTTTCACTTTAGAGCACAGGCAAATTAAACTATCACACTCTGCCTCCCTGAAATTCACTCTGTTCTGAAAGGCATGGAGGTTGCTCTCTCCCAGTGAGAGAGAACTGCACAGGTATCATATTTTCCCTAGAAGGGAGATGATTTTAGAGGTTGATACATCTTAGAGTTGCTAATCTGCTTTTCATTCCTGCACTAAAAGCACTTTCACTCATTTATTTACCTTGATGCAGATCTAGATCTTGATTTCCTACTGTCAGAAACATGTCGTTTTCCCTCCTGAATGGGTGGCTGTTCCACTTCCATATCCTAAAATGTGAAATTTACAGGTGTTAGGGGTGAGCAGGACAAGCATTTTATTTCTTTTTATGCTCAGACTAAATTAACAGCACTGAAAATATACTGAATATTCAAATGTGTRAAATTAAAGAGTAATGTGACTCAAAGGCTTCACCCTGTGTTCACCGGCAGGGAGAGGGTCCAGTATTGCACGTACTTAACACAGCCACTGTGTTAAATAATTCACACAATTCCCATTTTCAATTTGCAAATTACTGGTTTTCCACATTTCAGCCCATTTCAGCAACACCTGCATCTCCACAGAACATGATTTTATTCCTTAAAATCACTCAGTGGATCATGCTCCATCATCAAAATCCCAGGCAAAGTGAGATCTGCTGCAACTTTTCTCCAAGATCTTGTAAGAAATTACTTTAAGCCTGAATTATGCTGGAGAGAGGAAAGGGSTAAGTCCTGGAGCTCTCTCCCAGCAGAGCCAGCCTCATAGCCAGCTGTGTCCTGGTCATGCTGACATTCCTGCTCCAGGACAATCCACACACATTTGGGAAGGACATGTGTGAGAGCATCTGAGTCGGTCTGCTCACTGCAAGGGCTGCTCACCTGCTGGTGGGGTTTCTGCAGGTGCGGCTCAGCCTGGACTGGGAAGGGAGACTGGAAAGTTGGCTGCACTGGCGCTGCTGGAGGCATCACTGGCTGAGCCATGGGTGGGAACTGGGGGGTAGGCAGGAGACCAAAGCCTGGCATTTGCCCATTTGGAGGAAGGGGCACCTTGGGAGAAGAAAAAACACAGAATTCCAGCTAGGAGAAGAAATTACATTGGCTTTCCCAGCAGGATCAATTAAAGTTTTATGTCTGCTCAAAAGTCACAACAAAATATGGGGAAAAGAAGAAGCAGGCCAAGCATTTGGGTGCAGAAGTAACAATCTTGTCCYTCAAAGCCTGACTAGGACAGACACCAAAAATGTGTTTCTTTGGCAAGATGGAGGGCTAAGCCACATTCACTCTTCACCAGCAGGAAAATCACTCCCTTCTGCACCAAAGAAAACAGCAAAGGATGGAAAGCACAACAGGGGGACAAGGGAAAAGCCTGGGTTACCTGGTGCCGCATCGGATCCTGCTGCATTCCCATCATCCGCTGCTGAAAAGGATCCATATTTGGGAGCTGAGGAAATACTGGCTGTTGCATGCCTTCTCCTGGAAACCCACTAAAAGCAGGAATATTTTGGTGAGACAAGTCAGTAGATGCACAGATTTGTCTTTCTTTTACAGATTTCTATGCACATTTACACATTCTCGCTGTTATTTTAGACAGAACAATTATCTTTACTATGATCYCGTTTCCAACAAAAAAAGAAAAGGAAGAAAGAGTGGCTTCCTGATCTCTTCTTCACTCTAAGAGCAGTCCTTTCACATTTAAAGAAATGCTACACAAAGGTTAGAGCCTCTCTCGCCCCTGTACTWCTATGAGCTTGCTGGAGATCTCAGCCTGCAGAAACATTTCAGGAAGGTTTTCTGCCTTAGGCTCATYCTCCTCCTTTGCAGCTCCTCTTTTGGGAACAAAAGAAGCAATGCTTTTCCCCTCGAGGAGAAGAAACTGGCTGTACTTTTGCTGTAAGAAAACACTTTGGTTTGGGAGGAAATAGGGCAGAGCAGAAGGGGGTGGGTATCACACGAGGATTATTACAGTGATGCCCATCACTTCCTGATTCAACACACAGAATGGACAGTGCTCAGGGAATTCTGGAGGTCTGTGCAGGTAACAGGACCTGCTTGCAGGATGCAGCCTGTGCAAGAAACTCAGCAGGATTTCAGGGGGAGAAAGGAATTTGATTGTGATGGGAAATGGAACTTTGCAGCGTCTGATGACAATTCTGAGAAGATTGTGGACAGATCAGTATTTCATAGAGAGAATTACTGAGCTTGCAYGCCCCAGACTGGGAGCACTGGAATGCCACCCCTTAGGGACACCCTGCACTGCTGTGAGGCACTAAGGACAGAGGCCCTGAAGCACCACCTACAGAACACAAACATGCCCACAAGCCTCCAGMTGGGCACACACCAGCAGTGCCTATGACCTACCTCATCTTTCTGCACTCCAGAGCTCCATCTGCATTCTAAGGCAAACACTATCCACTTCCTTCAGAGACCCTTAATGAGCTACTACTGGTGGACATGAAGTGCTCAAGGTGAGAGACACAGTCAGAAAGCTGATGACAGAGTTAGTGCTTCTGGTTTTGAGAGCAGGCTTTAGATGCAGATACAGAGAGTAAGACATGGGGCCACGCACTGAAGCAGGGAAAAAAGAAATATGGACTAACCCCGGCATTGAGCACCATCCAGCCTGTGCACTGAATGAGAGAGAGGTCCTGTGGAAAAAACTGGGATGTGGTCATGTCATTCCAGACTTTATCATAATGCACAGCAAAAGGGAAACAGGRGCCTGAGCTGGCTTGTGTGGGGATGGAATGTTTGCCAACATAAAACTGTAAAGCCAATTTTCATTTCTTGAATWCTACAAACTATGACAATGTTTGGAAGAGCAGCTTTTCCCCAGCCAGTAAAGCAATCCAGCTGATCCAGTGATGCCCTGACAGCCTCAGATGTGCTGTAAAAGCATGGAACTCATCCTGCAACCAAAACTGAGCTTTTCTCTACAGAACACAGTCCTCCACCAATGAGGCAACACCAGATCACCAAAGTAACAGGACACAAAAATCACCCCACCTGTAAAAAACTGTTAACAGTGTTTTAAATTTGGACTGTAGCAGTTAAACTGAACTAACTTGAAATTTTAATCTACTTTCTAGCCCAAAAATGTTTTAGGACAAAGATTTGTTATTATGACACAGAACTTACAAAGCTGGCTGAGACACTGCAGGGGAAGGAGCTGAATCTTCTTTCTTTGAATCTTCCACAGCTTCTGGTTCATCATCGTAGTCAAACCGATCTAGCAGCTTCTGAAAGAAACCACATCAGGACAACTATTTTTTCTCTATCTTACCCATCTGGCAGCCAAAATATCTTTATTATCACATTCTTACAASCAATGTAAGCTCTGATACTAAAGACAAGGTTAGAATTGGGGAAAAATAGAAATCTATATTCCAATACCAAATAAAAACTGTCCAAAACCAGATTTCTCCAGCTTCAGAAAATGCAAACCAAGACTTACTTTGTCAAATGATGTTTTCTGCTCAGGTGCTGTGAAAGCAGCTTTCTGTTCTGGGGGCTGTGCTGCTGTGGTTTTCAGCTGAGCAGTAATAGCTTGAACCTGAGCCATCACAGTGTTGTCTATGACCGGTGACTGGGGCTTCTGAGGCTGTTGGAAGGTCTGCAGGATTTGCTGGAGCTACAGAAACATGAGACAGTATGAAGTGAATGTCCTCATATAAACACCAAATACTGAAAGAGTTGTAGGATATAAATTTTATGTCACTACAGACTGTGGCAGGGGACAAACACAGCAACAACCTGACTGAACTGTGGAGCATTAACAGCAAGACCAYGAGTCCCTTATTTAAATACTTTGGTGGCAAAATTCAGTAGATCCCAACACTGCAGTGTTCAGGCCCTTTAACACAGCAAACATTCATATGGACTGAACAATGAAATTTCCCATTTTCTTTGAGATATTCCACGAGTCCCAGAAACCCTGTTACAGCATCAATTCATAACTAATTACTCAGGGACATAAAACTGAGTATCATCAAGTATCACAACTATTGGATGGAAGAATTTACATACTCTTTCCCACCGAAGACCTTTGGGAAGCTCTTTTGCTTCAAACCCAGGCTGTCAATGCCACCATTTCCCCTCGTTTCAGGCAGGACCTGAAGGGGAGCAGTGAGCAGGTTACCTGCTGTCCTTGTGTTGTCTGGAACAGCTGGGCTACAGCTGCAAAGGCATCGGAGCTGGGCAGCTGTGGCACGGCGGGCACCGAGTTCGCGGTCACTTGCGGCGGCTCCGAGGGAACCTTGGCCGGAGGGGGCGGCGAGCCTGGGGTGTCCAGGAACACAGGAAGGGCTGTGAGACTCCACAGGGTCCCTCTTGCTCCTCACAACAAGTGGCTGCTGCCTGCACCCCCTATTTATCCCAAAAGGGCCTAGTTGCAGCACCCCAGCAGCATTTTCTGTTCCTTCTGCCATGAACTGCTCTGCTCACTGCTCACACCTGCACCTGGGATGCACTGAGAGAGAAAAGCTGCTCCCACTCGGCATTTCAGCTCCCAGCTCTGTGTTTGCAGCTGTGCAGGTTTAGAAAAGCTCTCACCACTCAAACAACATTAGGCAGTGAGCTTCAATACCCTGAAAGTGGCGGCTCTGCTTCCACAGGCCTGGGCTCATCCTTTTGGATCAACCATCTCATGGCTCACTGGAAGAGCAGCTGAGTTTCTCTCAGTACTTTCCACCAGTAACTGAACTTTTGCAGACAAGTCTGGCAATAATTAAAGGTTTTTAAGGATTACTTCAGAGGCAGTTTTCTTTCATAAAGTTTGTTCACATGTCCCTTTTGCATGTGCACACGTTACACCAGCAGTTGATGGATAAATCCTCCCACCAGGAAAACKATATTTACTCATTTTTCCAGGAAAAGACTCCCATTTCCACTAAGTTTTGCTGAAACTGAGATAACAATTTAAGACATGCTATTAGTGTTCCCATTCTCTGCCTTACATTACAACACCTTTTTTAATAAAAATCTCGCCAGWACGAAGTAAATTAGCAATAATCCCACCAATTCCTACGTACTGTAACTATTGTTCACCAGATCTGTTTTAATGGACATAATAAAGCTGTACAAAGAGTAAGTTAAAAAAAMCTCCACAGACAGAAATATTTAGTTTGAAACACTAAGCAAACATGTTTGCCTTGCAATAGCAACTCCTTTAAAGCCCTTCCTCTGTTTGCACTTCAAATAACTCCAGTGTTGACAGGCAGCAAGCACAGGCAAATGTGTTGAATAATACTTTCCCAGAAGTGAAATGCAACGTAAAAATAAAGCAAAAAGGTATGTGTTGTTTTTAAATATAAAGTAATTCCCCAATTATTTCCTGAATACATTCAGCAGGATATATGCTTGCTCAAGGGAGAAAATTTGCATTTCTCTCTGTTTTTATGGGTGAAACAGACTCTACTTCACATAATGCATTAATGTATTTATTATTATTATTATTATTCATTAGCATATTTATTGCAGGGCCACATTACCCTCTCTGGTGCATCTGAATAACCTCACTGAAGATCTCTGCAAAAGGCAGCCAACCTGTTCACCACTACTGAGGAGAGAGACAGCTGGCCAGGCAGTGCCCCTCACCTGCCCCAAAATTCAACTGTACAGCCACCACTCTGTTCCCAGGCTCAGATGCCAAGGCATTCCCTGGCCCTGGCAGGTTTAGAAAGCCTTTAATGGGATACACTTCCCTGAACACAGCTGGAGATGATTTCAGTGTTCTGCTGTCTCTCAGCACACCTCACTCCCTCCACTCCATTTTCCCGGTCCTACTCCATGAGCACAGTAAATAAGGAGGTTACCACAGCTCAGTGTGAAACACCAGTGCAGAGCCAAAAAGCTGCTCTCTGCAGAAAGAAGGAGCTGTGGAATGCATATTCCCTGGAAGCTCTGCTGTGGCACTAAATAGGTCAGTGCAGGCACTGTGGGCAGGCTGGCACTGCTGGGCTCTGCAGGTCAGTGCTCCTCAGGCAGCAGCCCGTGCAAAATCCCAGGCACAAATGCTCTCTTTGAGAACCTGGATGTGAAACACCAGSCCAAGACTTTCAGGGCTGCACACTCTGACACTGACAGCTGCTGCTTTCAGCTACTGAGCTGAAAGATGAAGCTCTTTAACATCTAAGATCCCACTTACTTACCTGGATTCTGGCATTAAAATAATGACATCAGAATTACAAAATTGAGAAATCACATAGCAATATTCCAAAGCAGAAGAAAAAAAGASTATCTGTTTAAGACAGCACACTGAAGTCACCTATATATATGTACACATTCATATACACATGATAAACATTTAATATATTTCCCAAGTCAGTATTCACATGCTGAWAATTTCTGAAGTACAGTATCAGCACTTATTTAAAATGAGTTTGGCTGCTCACTGTGACAAAGCTGACTTTATTGCTATGTCACTGCTGGAACTAAGAGCAGGCACTTTGTGCTGAAGGCAAACAAGCTGCTGCCATGTGCCCTTTGAGAGCAGAAGTTAAAATGTCATTCCTACCTTCATTGTTAGTAGCATTCTCTGCCATGGGTGCAGTGGCACTGGTTCCTGCTGCCATATCCAAGAGAGGCTGAATTATTTCAATTTTAAATACTCCATTTTTCTGCCAGAGGTTCAGAACACGAACTATTTTACTCTGTTGAAACAAAAGGAAGCACCAATGCTGAATCCAGCTTTCTTAAGTCACCATTTATCTTCTGTATGCAGAAAGTTTGAACAAGTGACATAATCACACCAACTTAGCAAACCCTGTGTCGTGACAGAGGGCAGCAACACCTTTGAAGTGGCAAAGATAAAAACTGCCAACTTATTTTACTGTCACAGCAACCTGTGACATTTCCCTAAAACTCTTCTGGCCAGTCAGAAACCCAGGTGTGATGTACAATCCAGGACATCATTTCAGCCCCACATTTACACAGGGATGAAACAACCAACCCACGTGACCAAAAAGAGAAAAGGAAGATGAGCTGGAAAGCTTCCATGAAGAGAGGGGCAGTTAGACCAGAAAATGCTACCACAACACTTTGAAGTCAGATTGAGGGCTCCTTGCTTGGTATTATCCCTAATTCTATGTTGAGACCAGAAACTGCATCTCCATCATTATCCAAAAGATGAGGAAAGCAAGTGGGAAACATCCTCACTGATCACTGCAGGATTAATTTAGAATCTCTGATTGTCAGCTGTTATTTTAAGCCTTTTTTTTTTTTTTTGACATGAAGAACAACGCAGCTTCCAGGAACAAGCTGGAAATTGGCCTTTCCTTCTTCAGCCCAGCATTCAAACAAAAAGGCTCAGCAGTTGTGCTGCTTCAGCTGGAACATGCAAGCAGGTAGAAGGCAGAACACATGTTGGATTGCTGTCCTTTCTGCAGACTTAGTCATTCACCTGCACACASAGAGGCTTTAAGTACCTTTTAGTTCAAATGAATTGATCCTGTTCTTTCACTGTGACTCASTTATATACACCCATGTAAATCCACCTCTAACTAAGTGATTACAGAATTTTACAAAATGTTTGCTAAAATAACATCCATTACAGAGAAACTTGAAATGTCTGTATTTAAGTAACATTTTGGTCTGAAAAACAGTTCACATTTTTTTGCTTTGGGTATTTTATCTCTCCAGAGAACTTGAAAATCATACAAAGGTCAAAAAATGAGCAGATGTAATACTCTTGTTTTCAGTCACAATTAATTTTACAGAAGGGCTGTTTTTTTTTTAAAAAAAAGGTAGCATTATCCTCTTCAGATTATCCTCTTCAGGTATCTCCCACAGTTGTTGTGTATCTGCAGATCAGAGTAATTTTTTTTTTAAGGAACTAGAACTTTATTAAAGCAAGTGTGTTTTAAATAATAATATTCCCTAATTCCATGAAGGAGATGGACAGCCTCATCCACTCAGATGAACAAAATGGTAATGCAGAAACAGAAAGGAGAATGGACTGCTCTGTTTCACAGGCTAGCAACCCAGGAGCTCCCAAATATCAGATTCAATGCCTGAAGGTCTAAATGTTCCACATTAGAAAACTGCAGAGCATCAAAGCCTTTCAAAATATTTAGAGAGTTAGAGAGGAAGTCAGGTAGAAAAGGAGTATTTCACTCTTACAAGGAGAAAGGGAGTAGGTGATTTTCTGAAAACCAACTGGCAGATTCTAAAACACACTGTTCTTGGGAGTCCCAAAACTGTTCTGACAGAGGTCACAGAAACCATCTTCTCTAGACCATCAGGAATTCACACCACTTCCTGAGCCTCTGTTCTACTAAAAAATACAGCAGAACTAAGAAAAATGAGGCCTTAGACCAGCCCTGACAGTGGAGAGCACTAACAAAACTCAAGTATGAGATTGGAAAAGACTGAAGAAATCAACATGATGATTTTCTTAGAAAACATTTCTGAACAGAACAGTCTCTGCCAACAAAACCAACGCCTCTCCTGCAATGCTGTAGTCTTGTGGCAGGAAGTTCTGAAGGAGCCTCAAGAAGAACTTTTGGCACACTTACACACACTGCTGAAGTCTGTGTAAAAAAAACTGACGAGGTCAGGCAAAACACATTTTAACCTGAATTTGCATTTAGCTGTCACCTTTGATAACCCTCAGCAGCAGKCACTACCAGGGTGAGAGAGAACCCCAAAATCACTGCCACAGGAGCGCAAGCACCAAGGCAGCACCCATCAGTGCCCAGCAACACGTGAAGGGCTCGTCCTACCTTGTCTTCAGATGGACACAGATACAAATACTGGAATGTGGCAGTAATATTCTTGGAGAATCTGGGCCCGAAGACATCCTTGTCGGTGCCGAACTGGTGCCGGGACTGCCGCACGATGGAGTCGATGACGTACAGGCCCGGCACTTTGTACTCCGGCTTGCACTGCAAACAGCACAAAGATCTGAGTGAGGCAGGGGGACTGCCCCCCTGAGCCCCACTGCAAACCTGCTCTGGGGCTGCAGCTCTGCTCTGGGGCTGTAAACCTGCTCTGGGGCTGCAGCTCTGCTCTGGAACCCTGCTCTGGGGCTGCAACTCTGCTCCGGGACTGTG
>JACDOX010000540.1:0-15948 GCA_014549065.1 Cardinalis cardinalis
TGCACTGCTGGTGCTGGGTGTAGCTGTGGTGAGAGATGGGCTACTTGTCCCAAGAGTAGAGCTCAGTGGAACAGGAGAAGTGCTCTCAGATGATGGTCTTGTTCCAGGAGCGGAGGTCAACGTTTCGGCCAGGACCGTGGTGCTCAACGTGCTTGCATCTGTTGCTGCACTGGAGAGCTGCTGACTCAGGGAACTCTCAGAGGCACTGGATTGCATGGTTATGGTGGCTGAAGTCTTTGCTTTGGAGCTTTGTTCTGCTGTCGAGAGGACTGTGGAGGTTGTCTCCAATGGAGACGTGTCGGCTCTAGTGGAAGAGGMTGCCGCYGTAGACTCGGGAGACAATGTGGCCGGTGCAGTCATGGATGAGGGTTCCGTTGTCCTGGATGTTTCTGAAACCTTAGTTTCACCATCCGTTTTGTTTGACCTTTCTCCGGTCCTGAATGTCATATTTGCTGCGGGTGTTTTCTCATTTYCAGGAGTTTCTGTAGAATTTGTTTTCATTCCTGTTGTTGATTTTATTCCTTTTGTGGTTTGTCCTGTCCAATCAGCTTCTTTATTCTGTCCATTTCCTAGAAATTTTTTTTTCAGATAGTTTTTTAAAATATCTGGGATTTTCAATTCTTTGTATTATTTAAACAAATTGCTGTTTAGTCATTTTTTTCTAAATACTCTTTTAGTGCTTTTTTTCTCTTTTCCCTCTGTCATACTTTATAGATTTCATTCTTCAGCTTTTTTTGTGAAATGTTCCTATATTTACATCCCATCCGATATTAATACCTGAGGAGACTCAGGGATCATATGCTGATCAAGAACTCTCTTATATTTTATTAGTATAGAGTAACAGAATGGTTTGTGTTGGAAGGGATCCAGAAAATTCTTGTGTTCCACCCCCTAGTATGGGCACGAACCTCTTCCACTATGCCAGGTTGCTCAAAGTCCCATGCAACGTGACCCTGGACACTTCCAGGGATCCTGAGGCTGCCACAGCTGCTCTGGCCACCCTGTGCCACCACCATCACTGAGAACAATTCCTTTTTAATACTGGTCCTAAATCAACCCTCTCTAAGCTTGAAGCCATTCCCCTGTGTCCTCTCCCTCCATCCCTTGTCCCAAGTCCCTCTCCAGCTCTTTTGGAGCCCTTTTAGGCACTAGGAAGACCTCTAAGGTCTCCCTGGAGCTGTCTCATCTACAGGCAGGACAATCTTTGTTGCCTTGGCCTGGCTCCACATGAGAGCTGCTCTGTCATTCTGCTCACCTTGGGGGCCTCCTCTGGACTCAGTCTAACAGTTTGAGTGATCACTGGACCTTTACCCCTTCAACAATAGTGTTATCACAAAACCTCTTGCACTTTATCTGTTCCTTCATGAATTCAAATCAATAGATATGTCCAAGTGGAGGTTCTCTGAAGAGATCTTCAGAGAACAGTAAAACCAGAATGTTCTTTGCACCTGAACATGTGCATYTGCATGTGCAATGTATCCCAATTTCCTTCACTGAAATTCAGAAGAGCCATTCTTTTTTTTTTAATAATTTTCATTCTAATCCTGTCTTCCAAAATATTTGCAAGATTCCTAACTTTAATTGTTCCATAGAAAATATTTCAAATTATTTAGGAGCAACTAAGGTGGAGAATTGATGGCATTTAAAATGTAATCTCACTTACTGCTAGGCATTAATTGTTATGTATTTTTAATCCAAGTTTTCTCATCCAAACCCAGAAAAGAACAGTAACAACCATCTATGAGGATTTGCCTCCGCCCTGGATGATTTCCTCTTTTAGGAAAGTGTTATGTCAATCACTGTAAAAATTTATTCTCTGATTAAATTCTTAGCCCAGATGAGGGTTTCCCTTTGGCTGAAACCTTTTGTAAAAAAGGAAACTGAATCAGGCTGTACCAGTTTGTTCCTTTTCTTACTTCTTAAGACTTTATTATTTTATATGGTCTTTTTATTATTTAGTAATTAGTTTTAAGATTCTTCTGCTTTCTGCAGTAAAGCTAGTTAGCAGAGAATTCCCCAAACTCCTTCCTTTCCAATGAGAAATCACATTCCTACTCAACCCTATCTTTTTTATGTCCCCTGTTTTCCATGGAAAAGAGGGTTAAAGACTGGCTGTTCAGAGTTTTCTGGAATAGCTTCTCAAGAACACTGAGCTGATTTGGGATTTAAATATATATTTCACTGAGGGACATCAGTCATGTCTGTAATTCCCAGATTTCAAAGGAGTAATAGATACCTAAATAGGTGAAGAAACACACTCTGAACAAGTCCAACATTTTTCCGGCTGCTTTTTACGTAAGCATTACATATTCATGCTCTGTTTTTTTCACGCTTTCTGAATTGGCAACACCTAAAAAAAATCTGCTATTCATCCATGGCTCTTTCAGTGACGACAACACAATAGCCATGGGTTTGTCACCCCAATTAAATTCCCCTGTTCCCCTGAGGTGGACACAAATGTTCTAAACCATCTCCATGGTGTGGTTCTAAGGAGGGGCTCATTCTGTTAATAATCTGTCACTGGAATCACACCTCGGTCTCTCCCCTGTCAGGTTGGTTGTGTCACCTCAGGAGATTCTCTTCTGCTAACGCATTCCAGACTCGTTAGTAATGCTTGGGCTTGACACCCACCAGGAAATGAGCAGGGCTGGCATCCTGCCTCAGGCAGTGCCGTTAGGAGAGGATGGATGGAGAAAGGGAGAGGGGGACTCAGACCAAGCTCTTTCAAATGCAAGGAATCACTATCACATCCCAGCATCCTCACAARCAACTTAATGGAATTGTAGTTTAGCTGTAGTTTGGTTGCTCCCTGCCTTAAAGCCCATCTTGTTTCATCCCTACCTTCCACCATCCCAGATTGCCTCAAACCCTGTCCAACCTGGCCTTGGACACTTCCAGGCCAGGGAACAGGGCAGCCACAGCTGCACTGGGCAATCTGTGCCAGGGCCTCATCACCCTCTGAATTTTTCCCTAATATCTCGTCTCTATCACTTTGAAGCCATTCCCCCTCATCCTGTCACTGCAGGCCCTTGGAAATTGTCTCTCTCTCTCCATCTTYCTTGTTGGCTCCCTTCAGGTTCTAGAAGGCCACGGAGTCACCCCAAAGCTTCTTTCCTCCAGACTGAACAACCCCAGTTCTCCCAGCAGAGCTGCTCTATCCCTTTGATCTTCCTGGAGCCTCCTCTGGACTCTTTCTCCTGTGCTGGGACCCCCAGGCTGGAGACAGCTCTGCAGGTGGGGTCTCACCTGAGCCAGGCAGAGTCACACCAAATCTCTTTGTTGTCACAACTCACCAGCTGGACAATGGAAGGGAAGAGTTTCTGTGGGGTTTTTGCAAGTATTTGTTCTACCTGCACTTCCTGAGTTTGCTGTGCATCCACCTGGAGCCCCCTGCACTGTCAGGGGCTGTGTGGCCACATGAACACTGTGCAAAGCACAGCTCTGAGCTGTCCCTCTCTGCAGGACTTGTCACCTGTGATCCAGCCCAGAGCAAGGCCCAGCTCTGTCTGTTATATACAAAAATAATGCCCTGTCTCTTCCCCATTCCTAAATCTCTGTTGTCTTTCTGGATTCCAGACTCAATCAAGTGATGCTTTGGTATTTTGTGCATGAGAGGGCTTAGAAAACAGCAGAATATTACAAATAACAGGTGCGGTAATATTAATGTTAGAACAGAATGGAAGGTCAGGGAAGAGTCAGAGAAAGGAAGGGGCAGCCAGTGTGGCAATGAGTAAGCTGGTAGAAGGTCCTCTAACTTTGTTTCTACTCACAGAACTGTCCTTGTTTTTAATGGTCATGATATTGAACATGGCAGAGTTTTCAGAATTAAGGCAGCACATAAAAACATTGGAGGCACAGGACACAGGGAATGGCTCCCCACTGCCAGAGGGCAGGGATGGATGGGACTGGGGAGAAATTCCTCCTTGTGAGGGTCAGGATGGAATTCCCAGAGCAGCTGAGGTTGCCCCTGGATCCCTGGCAGTGCCCAAGGCCAGGCTGCACAGGGCTTGGAGCAGCCTGGGACAGTGGGAGGTGTCCCTGCCATGGCAGGGCTGGCACTGGAAGAGCTTTTAAGTCCTTTCCAACCCAAACCATTCTGTGTTATAATATATATATATATATATAATATATATATAAGTAAATGTAAATGTAAATGTAAATGTAAATGTAAATGTAAATGTAAATGTAAATGTATCTATAAATTGGAATATAAATATAATAATATAAAAATACAAAATAAAAATGAACATATAACTATAACTATAACTAAGTATAACTATAGCTATAACTATAGCTATAACTATAAATAAATGTAAATGTAAATGTAAATGTAAATGTATATATAAATCAGAATATAAATATAATAATATAAAAATATAAAACAAAAAGAACATATAAGTAGTATAACTATAGCTATAACTATAACAATGACTAAACTATAATTGACCATATAAATATAAATATAAATATAAATATAAATATAAATATAAATATAAATATAAATATAAATATACCTATGAATAGAATTATAATTAAATCATAAATATAAATATAACTATAAAACTATAATTATAAGTAAAACTAAAACTAAAAATGAAAATAACTATAACTATAACTATAACTATAAATATAAATGTAAATATAAATATAAACATTTCTTATCCAAAAAAGTATGCAGATCTCCATAAATATCCATAATAAGTAGGGTTTTTTCCTAAAATGTGTAATACTGGAATCCCCATACCTCGGTGCATTTATATTTTTATATATTATTTTCTATATTAACATATACATTATTTGCTATATAAATATCTAGAGAATGGTTAAATTCCTCCTTTTTTTTTCCTGTACTACCTGGAGGTTTTAAGCCATTCCTGGCCATGCCCAACAGACTTGTTATGAGGGATTTTTCAGAATGCTAAAAGAGGGGACCAAACACTCCCCTGGCAGAGGGATCTGGTGATGCACAGAGTTAAACTCTCCATATCCTACCTCTCTGTATCCCAAATTCCTCTGGGAATCAACCTGGAACCATATTTCTAACATTAATTCGATATATACATATTTCAGCAGTAATTTTGCAGACATTAAAATATTCAGATTGAATTGCTTACTCTAGAATTAGTGACCCTTCTCCTTCCAAAGGAACACCAATCCACCAAGAATTCACCAAAATATCAAAGTTCTGTCACTGGATCAGCAGGGATTCCCTGATCCCAGTCAGAAATTCCTGACAGGGGTTTCCAAAGCTGGATTTCTTTTGCAGTGCAGTGGGGAAAGTTAAATATTTCAACATCCACCTGCACTTAAAATCTGGCTCTGGGCAGGAATCCCCATGCAGATTTCTATTCAGCAGCTCAGACAAAACCAGCCTTAACCTTACCAAGACATGGTAAATTAATTGAAATTAACATAATTTTATTAATATTAAAAACTCCAAGTGTTTTWGAGCCCATATACATGAAAGCAATGTTTAGCTCCAGTCTTTCCCCTCTAATTCAGAACTAAAACAACCTTAATTGCCTTAGTTTACAACTAATTTCAATTAAGCTGCTAGTTGTGGGAACAAAGACATTTTATATGTTGGCACCAATGCACTTAAAATGTCTCTACTAATTTGAATTAATTAATTAATTAACTCTGGGGAAGCTCTGTAAATCACTGGGACTTCAAGTCCTAAGTGTCCTATTTATTCCATAAAATTAAATTTATAAACCTTTCAGTAACCACTACCACAAAACTGCTTTTCCATATAGAAATCAAATAATTACTGCTTGATTTAAAAAAATTTGAAATTTTAGATTACTAAATGCCTTCTAGATTTTAAATTCAGAGACATTTCCAAAGCTAATTTTAATCTATTAAGAAATATCATTTCAGAGACTGGAGAACTCCAGACCCTCTGTCATTTCCTTGCCATTAATAATGTCATTTTTACCCTTTTTTTTCAAAAAATACACAACTGGAAAATTCTGTAAAGCTCTCAAAATAATTTTAGCTTGATTATTTTCTATTACAATTATGATTTGGAGTCCCCCCCACCCTTTCATGATTTCAAAACTCAAGTGAGGAATGTAGATGAGCCGTTTATAAAGTAAATATTAACGTCTCATTCATCTCCTTTCAGAAAACAAAATTAACTTTGCATGCTAAAATAAATGTTGCAATTTATACTTTGGCTTTTGCTTCATGAAATTACATCAGCTCAGCTTTGGCAATTCCTCTGCATTTATATTCAATAAATTTAAAAAATAAATGTTGTCCTCTCTCTTATTTTCTTCTTTTAACTGATGAAAAAACTAATGAATAGAAGTGCTAAAAACTGGCAAGACCAGGAACAAGATCAGGCCGTCACTCCAAAGTGCTTTGTGGCTTTTCAGTTGTATCACAAATTCTGGATAGATTTAATCATCAATGTTGTCTGAAGATGGGAATAAAACCTGTTTTGCTTTTTGTTTTAGTGGTCATAATTTAATTTACAAAGTCTGTTCAACTGTAGAAAATATACTGACACAGTTTTCCTAATAAAAAAGTAAACTAGGTATTTTTTTCAATTAAGTAATTAAGAAAGAATTTAATAAACTAACTAATTAAATAAATTTAACTTACCAAAAGAGCAGCACAATACAATGACAAGCCACAAAACCTTCATCTTCGATCGGGATAAATTTATCGTCCAATCCATCCTTTTTCTTTTCTTACAAGATTACAATTTTCTGACAAGATTAAGAATTTTCCCAAGCTCCCTTTGGGGATCTGCAGCTCTGGGGAGCACAGGAGTGACCCTCACAGAGGAGGGGACACGATGAGTGTGATGGTCAAGGGGGAAATGTTCTTAAACTCCAGCCCCTTGCATAACGCCAGCCCTTGGTGGAGGCTTGGGCCACACCTGTACCTGACAACCTGAGGATTTTCAAATTAGAACCTGGTACTTTCCCTCTAGGGAAGGTAAATAAGAAACTCTCTGCTTGAAAAGGTCAGCAGGAGTGAATCTGAGCATGAAATGAGCAGGAATGGGGACAGGCCTACACCCTCGGAGGCCACAATCACACATTCATCTCGCAGATATTTAAGTTCAGGGTGGACGCGGAGACAGGAGTTTGGCTGGGCTTTGAGTTTACATTTCAGTGGCACAGCTCTGGTCTGAGTGACAAMGAGCAAACATTTCCTGATGCTCTTTGTGGGTTGTTGGGAGCAGCAAGAGCTCGGGGTGATTGATAAGAAAAGCCCCTTGGGATCATCCTTTCTTCCTTCCCAGCGCTCTCTCCTCAGAGGTACAGCCACTGCCAAAACTGCAAACTTGGCACGGCCTCAGTCATCCCCTGGGATTTCTCCCCTGGAGAGTGGACAAAGGGATTCAGAAGAACTTCCCTGAGGGAATGCCCAGGGGCAAACCCACGGATAAAGTGGCAAAATGCAGCAAATCCACGTGTTGCTCTTGCAGATCCATGGGGGAGTTTAAGGATAGATGAAGTTTAAGAAGGAACTGCCACACCCCTGATTCCAGATGARAATTAAAAAGGTTTCCAATTATTGAAAATTGAAAAGGTTTCCAATTATTTTCAGCCATCACCAATACTGAATTTGATGCTTTACTCTTTTAGTTGTTGATCAGAATTGATCTACAAGCGAACAGACACTCTTTGGGTTTGGGTTCCTTCATCCCTCAAGTCTTGTCCCTGTTCTCTTTCCAGAATCCTGCTCCTCTTTCCTCTCACACCTCTTCCAAACTCAACATTTCTTGTTCAAGGTAAGCCCAGGAAAAAGAAATAAATTCTTATTTGCATTTTCTATCATTTTTTATTTCTCACTAAACCCTGCACTCAGGAAAGGCCCAAAACCTTTTTAATCCCTGATGAAGAGCTGTCATCACCAGCTTAGTTCTAGGTTTAGAGGGACAGTTTTCCAACAGATGCCTGAAGAAAAATAAATGTTTTCTGGATGACCTGGAAATTCTCTGGAAACAAATTCTAATTCACTCAGCTAGAGGTTTTTATGAGTTATTAACTAAATGTTCAGTTTGATTTGATTGAAAAGTTATTTTATACTTATACAACTTGTAGGGGACAGTTCTGCTTTGAATATCCAAGGGTTTTTTTGTAAATGCTGGAGATAATTTATTAAAAAAATACCATTTTCACACATCAAGAACCAGTAAACACTGGCATACACATTAACAACAAAATTCATGTAAATTCAGTTTTCCTAATTGAGGAACTAAATAGGTTTTAGAAGCCTGGATTCCTTCACACAAATGCTATTTCTCTGTAAAATTTCCGTGATACCAAGACCCTCTAGCTTGGATAACACAGAAAGATCCAAAGTTCCTCCCAGAGCAGCTGAAGTTCCCTCAAGCGCACCTGTCACGATGTGAGGGACTGACGTGGGCCCATTCCTGCCTGGTTGTGCAAGAATTGGGTAAATTGAACATCCTTGACCTTTCCTGAAGTGTTACTAAGGGAGAAACAATTTGTGATTCACGACTTATTTCTGCCTGGGTCGCCTCTTTGACGTGAGCTGTCTTTGGTTTCATCTCCCTGCGTAAAAAAGGTTGATARATTGGAGGGGAGTGGAAAAATCATCCCAACTTTGGAGAGGAATCGTCCCAGCTTTGGAGGTAAACAAACCAGATGTAAATAAAATAATGAAATTGAAACGAAGGAGCTTTGGGGATGATTCTGGGGGTCTCCAAGGTTAAGCTGAAAGGCACAACCCATCCTGTTTTCACTTGGAATTTTAAGTACAAACAGCCCAGTGGACTCTGCTTATTTTAGTTTGAACCTCAAAGTCCTGGATGGAAGAGCTCCAYACACACCTGCACCAAGAGGGAGGCCTGATACTGTTGAAAATTAAGATTTTAATTAATTTTTTCAGGCAAAACCACCTCGTGGCAGTAGATTCTATGCCAAACACCTTTGTAATATAAACGTGATGGTTGCTGCAGGGGATTACATGAGAGCCCTTGAAACAAGAGCTGTTCTTTCATGATGTGTCTGCAGTCACGTTTACATAATCCAGTATGGTTTCCTTTTATCAGAACTGGGAGTTTGCACCTCCCTGGCAGGGACACCTGGCTGCACACACTYCTGACTTCACCAGTAAATGAAAGTGAAGGGAAAGCCTAAATGGTTTGGGAGGAATGCAGCACCTTAAGAAAAGCTGTGGGTTATTTTATAATTTCCTTTTTAAACCTGCCATTTGAAGCAGGAATTAAGTTCCTTAAGAGAACTTCAGCTCTGAAACAGAGATAATTCCTGCACTTGTGCTGCTAGGGCGAAGGAAAGCTCAGTGGGAATGAAGTAGCTTCAGAAGGAATTCATAACAACTTTCATTCTTTGCCTGTCCCATGTCAGTGAACGCTCACTAAACTCTGATTGATTTATCAGGTTTTACCAGTTGGTTTTGTAACCAAATACTTCCTTCTGCTGGCATTAACTGAGAACTGCATTTGAAATCCAAACCATCCTGGGGCTGTGGAAAGAAGTGGTTTCCCCTATTTTATTCTCCTTTATTTCTGGGTTAGGGCATTGTCTCAATTTTTCACTGCTGTCTGAACAGAAATCCTCTCAGCAGCTCCTCTGCCAGGTGTACCCCACACCCAGACCCACCTGTGACGCAGGTGACTGCCTAAAATTAGAACATGATGCAATGTTGAAAGCTAAAAGGAGAATCTGGACAATGTTTCTTGTGAGTGGGTGCTCAAACAAAAACCTTTGACTGTTGAGTGACCCCCAACATTCCTTGGTCTGCGTGGGGGGAACCCAGAGGCTGCAAGGAAGAACTGAAACAATTCCACAGCCCAGGGAGAGTTTCTGAGGGAGTAACCAGACACAGACAATGCACCACAGAGGAAAAGTTTGCAGAAAATCACATTTCAGGTGATACTGGGAGAGGAGAGGAAACACTTCTGAAGGAAGACATTGTTCACAGGATCCCAGAATGGGTTGGGTTGAAAGAAACCTTAAAGATCATCTCATTCCTCGACCTTCCACTACAAGGATGATGATCTGTCCCCAGACAAACTGTTTCAAACACTAAATAAAATAAAATAACCAGCTGATCACTCTTAATAAATCCATAAATTCCTCACCTGCCGCGATGCTCTGCAGCCAGGCCAGGATGTCCATCCCAGAGGTGTCCTTAGAGCTCGGTGGCCTCTTGTACTCAATCCTTGCGTACAAAGTGGGTCTGGGCAGCTCCTTGGGGCCAAGGAATGAGAGGGTCCCTCCAGGATCCCCAATGTCCCCAGTGCCAGGTGCCACCAGACCTGTCAGTGCCCCAAGGGTGTCAGCAGAAGGGTCCCCACTTCTGCTCCTCCCGCGCTGGAGCCCCCGGGCTCTGGCATTGACGGAGACGTGCAGGCCTGGGAGGGGAGAAGATCCTTCAGCATCAGGGGCTACAACAGGAAAAGGCTGGAGAGGGTCCCCTCTGCCACCCTGGTGGCGGAGGGACAGTGATGTGCATGCCCTTTGTGTCATGGGGGGCTTTGGGCCATGCCTCGAGGGCTCTGCGAGCATCAGCGAGGGGTTGAGGGGCTGTGGGGCCAACTCATCCACAGTGCTTTGGCCAAGGAGAGGGGACCAGGGCAGAAATGTGTCACCCAGGGCTGTCTCTRTGTCTGTTTCAGACCCACAGTTCTCCTCTGACGCTGCCACAGAACCCAACAAGGGGAGTTTGACCTCTGGCAGCTTCTCCTCGATGGCTGCCAGGTCCTTCACGGCGGGCACCAACATCCTGAGACCTGCTGGGAAACAGAGAGGGSTCACAACCAGGATTGGGAATAGGAGGAGAAGACTTTTGTAATTTGGGGYTTTTTTTCATTTTTTCAGCCCTATTCTCCACAATACCAGCAGTTTCACTCCTAACTCTACTAGTTCTCTTCTTACTAACTATCCTAGAGGTAGCAGTAGCGATAATCCAAGCCTATGTTTTCGTACTCCTACTGAGCCTCTACCTACAAGAAAATATCAAACTCTCTTAATTGATTGATTTAATTAATTACAAAGGGTGCTGGGCACTGCCCAGGCTCCCCAGGGAATGGCTCCAAGGCTGCCAGAGCTCCAGGAGCTCTCAGGGCTGCTCAGGGTGGGGTTGTTGGGGTGGCTGTGCAGGGGCTGCACTGATGATCCCTCAGGGTCCCTCCCAGCTCAGGATATTCTGAGATTCTGTGTGATTTTGGGGAGATTTGAGCTTGCTGCTTTTTTGGGGGGATCTTTTATCTGAACCAGGTCTGCTGATCCATCTGCTCCAAACACAGATGGATGTAGCAGATCCAAGACTGTTCCAGCCAGGGACTGGAATCCCTCTTGCCCAAAGAATCCTTCACTGTCAGGACTGGGAGGCACCTTGGAGGGAGCAGCCCAACAGGAGTCAGAGGCTTCTCTGCAATAATTTATGTATTTATAGAATCCAAGAAAGAATTGGGTTGGAAGGGACCCCAGAGCTCACCCAGTCCCACTCCCTGCCACAGGCAGGGTCACCTTCCACTGTCCCAGCTTGCTCCAAGCCCCAGCCAACCTGTCTGGATTTAAACTTCTTTTTTGTTTGTTTTATAACCTCATATAAAGAGTTTCTCTTTTTGTTTTGTTTTGTTTTGTTTTTCTTTCCATTCTGAATTTCTACCTCATGGCTGTTGCTGTAGTCACCTAATTCTAGCATTTTAAGATGTCAGATATTGGTAGAACCTTTATGTGAGAGAAATTTGGGAGGTTTAGAACTTTAAAAATTCAATGAAATCTTTTTTCTAGGAGTTATATCCTCTTTCTAGGAGTTAGTTCCTTTTTTCTAGGAGTTACTATTAACCACAATAATTTTTATATTCTTGTGCTCCTAGACTCGACTGCAGCTTTACCCCTGGGTGCTGAAGCATCAAGACAGGTTTATGTAGGAAGAAACCTCAGGCACATTTTTTTTCTTGTGCTCAAACTCTCAGATATCAAATATTTGCAGTCAGGGGTAAAGAAATCACTGCAAATAATGGGTTTGGGTTTTGTAGTGGGTTTGAGTTTTGCAATGGGTTTGGGTTTTGTAAAGGGTCTGGGTTTTGTAATGGGTTTGGCTTATCCAAATAATGGAATTTGGGCACAATCCCAAATTTGGAGGTAAATCAACCAGATGTAAATAAAATAACACAATTGAAACAAAGGAGCTTTGGGGATGATTCTGGGGGTCTCCAAGGTTAAGCAAAAAGGCACAACCCACCCTGTTTTTACTTAGAATTTAAAAAGGTATCAAAAGTGTTGCTCCCTAAACTCTTAAAAAGTGTCTCCCTGAACTCTTTCTAGAAAAGATTTAGGCCTCATTGCTGCCTGATCCAGGTATATTCATGGAACCATGGACTGGTTTGGGTGGGAAGGGACCTTAAATCCCATTTCATCCCACCCCTGCCATGGCAGGGACACCTTCCACCATCCCAGGCTGCTCCAAGCCCTGCCCAGCCTGGCCTTGGGCACTGCCAGGGATCCAGGGGCAACCCCAGCTGCTCTGGGCACCCTGTGCCAGAGCCTGCCCACCTTGTCAGGGAACAATTCCTGCCCAATATCCCATCTGAATTTCCCCTTTTTCAGTTTTTAATTTCCCTTCTTTCATTTGAAAGATTCAGGTCTCCTTCATTTGGGTACCCAGAGGGAAAAATAGCGAGGGCAACTTCCAATTCCAAAGGATCCAGAGCATGTGTGACTCTGTCAGTCCCCACTCCTGTCCCCTTTTACACCTCTGAAACCACACAGCAAACTTCCCCTCCCACCATGGGGAATATCCTCAAGTCTTAATCATTTGGGATTTTTTTCTCTCCTTCTCATACCCAAAATAATCCACAATGTGGATTATTTAGTAATAAAGAAAGTGTTTAATTACCTTCTGCCTTGAGTTCCTGCCTCTGCACTGCATGCACGTGCAGGTGCAGATATTTTCCAGGAATTTTTGAATGCACTCTGCTAATATTAATCCCAACTTAAAAAATACTTAGGCATATATTTGACATTTAAATGCACATTCATAATTCCCTTTAAAATCTTCACCCCTCCACCTCAATTAAAATTTCAGTTTTCCTGGAGCATTCCATGAAAAAATTTTTAAAAAGTCACCACAAGGTCCATCCTACCTGTTACTGTGCACGTGCTGAAATAAAATGCCAGGATTATGAACATATTTTGTGTCAAATATTGCCCAGAGCAGCGTTTCCAAGTCATGTTTGTTGCCTTGAGACTCCTTGTCCAAGTGAGAGGTTGTTCTGGGCTCCTCACAACTCTGCTCCCTCTGCAAGCAAATTCCAAATGTTATGGAAGTCACTCAGGTAATGCAAGCTGAGGTGGGTTGGCTGAGCAGCTGACACACCTTAAACCCTCCTTAGTTTAGGAAGCTGTTGGTATCTGGGCAGAACTGGGGGCCCAGTGGGCTGAACCATAGGTACAAAAATGCACTTTGGGTTGGGAATCCATTTCAAAACCTCAGGAACACCCACATGGCTTGGATAAGGCTTTGTCTGGGGAGATTTCGGGTGTAAAAATGGGGTTGTGGCAACACTAATGGAAAAGCATTTGGAATTTAAATCAGGAAATAAATAATGGGGTTCGTGGGATGAATTTTGGGCAATAAGTTGATCTCCAACAGCAGCATTGCCATTACTGACAATGGGAAAATGTGTTGGTGACACAAAATAACTGTGGGAGAAGAGCCAGGTGGTCACTCAAGGGGTCCCTCCACCAAAAAAACTCTCCCAGAGAAGATTTGGCTTTGCAGGAGCAATCCCTCACACTGCTTTTTCCTCAAATAAAGGAAATTGCTAATGGAAAAAAAAATCATTCCTGTGTGATTTCACGATGAAAATCCAACTCAAACAGACTTGGGACAGAAATTGCTGAGCCAGGGGTTCTGGAGGAGATTGGGATGCTCATCACCTCCTCTCCTGCTTCATTCTGACCACAGAGGGATGAACTGGGATGAGTTCCACAACAGGAGCTGCTTTTCCTCCTGATTTCCAGCTTTGCAATGAGCCCACTGGGCTGTGACTCCCTCTGGCCCTGCTCCAGGGGATGTTCAGGTACCTGAGCGTCCCAGCAGTGCTTGGAGATGTTCAAATGTGTCTTTTTGGGACCACGATAAGCTCACTGATCTCATTTCATACCCAAGTGGCCCCGTTAAACACAAACCTTAACCCTGATCACGTCCCTGCTGCCCTAATTAGCCAGAGATTCTGCACAGGCAGCTTTTTCAGAGAGAAGAAATTAAATTATAGCTGGGAAATGCTCAGTGTTTGTTTGCAGAGAGAAAAATGCATCTCATAGGTTATCACAGAATGGTTCGGGGTAGAAGGGACACTAAAGTCACCCAGCGCCACCCCTGCCATGGCAGGGACATCTTCCACTGTCCCACGCTGCCCCAAGCCCTGTCCAGCCTGGCCTTGGGCACTGCCAGGGATCCAGGGGCAGCCACAGATTGTCTGTGCCAGTCCTTCAGCACCTCACCGCCAACAATTCCTTCCCCATATCCCATCTAAATCTCCCCTTCTTCACCTTAAACCCATTCCCCTTTTCCTACCAAGTTGATCTAATATTTAACATTTAGTATTTAATATTTGACAAGGGGAGGGTTTGCTGTTTGAAGCTTGTGCAGTGCCAGCCTGGGCTGCTCCCTGGGCACAGCCTGGCTTTGTCCCCGTGCCCCAGCTCTGTGCCTGCTTTGTCCCCATGTCCCCGTGTCCCTGCTCTGTGCCTGCTCTGCTCAGCCAAACCAAAGGGGGTCTCACCTCTCACACCCTGTGGGCCACTAGAGGCCATCCTAAACCTCGGAAAACAAAGCAGTAAAACAGTGGAAATAAAAGAAAACATAAATCATACAAGATTAACTAAAGCTCAGGCATTTTTGAAGCTGAGCCAGCAGTTCATTTAGGATTGGTTGTCCTGTACTTGCACCCTCAGGAGTTTGGGGTGGTTTTTCCTGTTGGATTTGCTGCTGATGGAGCAGCTCTGCTGTAAGGAAAGGCTGAGGGAATTGAGATTGTTCAGCATGGAGAAGAGAAGCTCTGGGGTGACCTCACTGTGGCCTTCCAGTGCCTGATGGGAGCCTGCAATAAAAATGGAAAGAGAGAGAGAATTGTTTGCTGTCCTGGAGGGAGAGGACCCAGGGAATGGCTCTTACTGCCAGAGAGGGCTGGATGGGATCTTGGGCAGGAATCGTTCCCTGGCAGGGTGGGCAGGCCCTGGCACAGGGTGCCCAGAGCAGCTGGGGCTGCCCCTGCATCCCTGGCAGTGCTCAAGGCCAGGCTGGGCAGGGCTGGGAGCAGCCTGGGATGGTGGGAGGTGTCCCTGCCTGCCCTGCCCCAGCCTGGGCTCCCTTTAGTGGGACAATCCAGCAGCACCTCAGCTCCACCAGGTATTGTTGTAATTTCACAGCAGAGCATTGAAAACCTTTCCCTCTCCCCATTCCCTTCTGTCTGGATGTTTACAGATTAAATTCTGTGCTGAATCCATTCCTTCTTGTAAAGGGGTAGAGGCTGAAGTCACACAGAGCACCCTGGGGTGTGAGGGAGGAGAAGGGAAAGCCAACAAAGGTACAGAGCTCCCAGGCCTTCCCTCCTTAGCAACATGGAAACACAAAAGCCTTTGTGGGAGGACAGCAGGGAGAGGTTGGCCCTTGTCACCATGCAGCAGGAAAAAACAAAGTGTTGGGGCTTGTCAGAATGAAAGGGGCAAACATTTACCAGAAGGAAAAAGCAACAAGGAACAGAGGTTCAATCAGCTGTGCTTGGCTTTATAATGAGATTTTCTGGTATATTTTACATCCAGTTTTTACAGATTTAACTAAAAATGGTCACCAAAATGTAAGAAGAACCCAAAGCTGTTGGAGAGTGCCCAGAGGAGGGACACGGAGCTGGGGAAGGGGCTGAGGAGCAGCTGAGGGCACTTGGCTGGTTCAGCTGCAGCACAGGAGACTGAGGGGAGGCTCCTC
>JACDOX010000540.1:17208-33065 GCA_014549065.1 Cardinalis cardinalis
CACCTTCCACTGTCCCAGGCTGCTCCCAGCCCTGCCCAGCCTGGCCTTGGGCACTGCCAGGGATCCAGGGGCAGCCCCAGCTGCTCTGGGCACCCTGTGCCAGGGCCTGCCCACCCTCCCAGCCAAGAATTTTCTCCCAATATCCAATCTATCCCTTCTCTCTCTCAGTTTGAAGCCATTCCCCCTTGTCCTGTCACTCCAAGCCCTTGGAAATTGTCTCTCTCCATGTTTCTGTAGCTGCCTTCAGACACTTGAAGGCCACAGTGAGGTCACTCCAGAGATTCTCTTCTCCAGGCTGAACATTCCCATTTCTCCCAGCCTTTCCTCACAGCAGAGCTGTTCAATCCCTCTGAACATCCTGGTGGCCTCCTCTGGATTTGCTCCAATTAAGCAGAAGTGAGAAACTCAGAGAGCAGTGACAATTCCCATCGTGGGGGAGTTTCCCCTTGGCGTGTTCAACTCACTCATGGAAAACAGACAGTCAGATTTGATTGGAAAAAACTCTTCATTCCCCTCAGCTCCTGTAGTACTGTGATTGTGGGATGAATTAGAGCTTTAAATACCACCCTGAGCCTGGCTCTGCACAGCCCCTGCAGGCACAGAGCCAAGGGACAGATTGGGTGACACACGCTGCCTTGAACAGGCTGATTTTCACACCACCCCCTGCAACCAGCTCCATGTTTTTTTCCAGCACTTTGTGGAATAAATAAAGGTCTGAGTGAATTGGTTTGGAGAAAAATATAATGGGGAGAGCAAAGGTTTGTTTACTTGAAGAGCCTCAATGGAAAATACAGCATTTGTGGGGGAGGATAGGTTATTGTGCCATCTTCAATTCTTAAATCTTTAATTCCTTTTATTCATTTCATATCAAAACATCTCTCATATGGAGGCTTCTCCCTGCCAGCAGTTTTGTTCCTGATTGAATCATTAACCTTGACATCTTTTGTGTAGAACATTAATTTAATCTTTTTGCCATCATCTGGAATAATTAAAGTAAGGACACTTTTTCTAATGAGTTATAACAGCACAGTTCAAAGGGAGTCTTTCTTTTGTGGCATCATTGAATTAGCTGGATCCTTCCAGTCTGTTCCAATGGAATACAAAATGCCATCTTGCAGGAGCTGATAGATCCCAGGATTATTCCATACCTGGCACAGACTCTGTGGAAAATTCAGTTCTGCTCTGCAGTTTAAAAGAAGGTTGGGATCCCTCAGTTGATGAGCCCAGTTTTGGGAGGTTCCACCAGGCCGTGGGCCTGGTCCTGGCCTTGGGTGACACCAGGCACCTCCAGGCCAAGGAAAGAGGAGCTGGAAAGCTGGGAAAGGTCCTGGGAGAGCTGGAGACAGTGTCTGAACTGAGCCAGGTGATCAAGAAGGTCAACAGCACATGGCAATGCCAGCCAGGGTGTGGGCACAGCCCCAGAGCAGGGAGTGACCCTGTGCTGGCATCGCTGAGGGATCTCCTTCAGTGCTGCGGCTCTCACAAGACCTTGAGGGGCTGGAGCATGTCCAGAGACAGGAATGGGGCTGGGGAAGGGTCTGGAGCTCCAGGAGAGGCTGAGGGAGCTGGGAAGGAGCTCAGCCTGGAGAAAAGGAGGTTCAAGAGGGACCCTGTGGCTCTGCACAGCTCCTGACAGGAGGGGACAGCCAGGGTGGGGCTGTGCTCCCAGGGAACAGGGATAGGAGGAGAGGGAAAGGCCTCAGGCTGGGCCAGGGGAGGTTTAGATTGGAAATTGGGAAAATTTCTTCCCTGAGAGGGTTGTCCAGCCCTGGCCCAGCTACCCAGGGCGGGGTAATAACTTTCTTTATGTCATACCTCCATCTAAGCTTCTCCTCAGCCTTCACCCTAAGCAGACTAGGCCTAGCCTTCCACTGAACCCACCTAATCTCAGCCCTACCACTACACTGCTCACCAGGGCAGTGCTGGAGCCTTTCCTTTCAGCCCTGGAAGGATTTAAAAGCTTTGTGGATGTGGCACTTGGGGATGGCAGTTCTGGCTGAAAGATTGCTTTTTCGCTTGTGGACAGGGTTTTGTAGTGAGCTTGGCAATGCTGAGTGAACAGCAGGACTGGATGATCTCAGAGGCCTTTTCCATCCTCTGTGGTTCTGGGATTCCTTGCAGCCCTCCTGAGTTGTCTCTCCCATGTTCCAAAGGTGTTAAACTTGTTTTCCCCCAAGTTCCAGCCAGGCTGATCCTCCTCCCCGTCATCCCTGAATATTTGATACCATTTCTAAGCTGAGTTTGTCCTTCCTTTCCCACCCTGACTGCACTTGCTGAGGTATCCATGCCCTTGCCATGATCTCAGTGCTGGGCTTGGTGCACTTGACATCTTTAATGTGCCCGAGACAAACCYTAGCATGAGCAAAGAGACAAACAAAGAACAGATCCATGGAATCACAGAATCCATAAGATTGGAGAAAACCTTTAATTGTCGACCCAAAAAACACCATTTCTTGGAGAATCTTAAACCTGGCATCATTTTAGACAGCAGATATTTTCCCCTAAGGCTGGTTGGGAACTTACCCTATTATTTTAGGCTTTTACCTCTTTCTTCACTTTTTATCTGAAGAAAAAAGGGGGAGTTTTTGCTTTTTTTTTTATTCTGAATGTTTCTAGTCTAGCAAATGATTTGAAATTCCCAGAAGCCTTGTCTTGACTCTTTGAAGGAGCCATAATTCCAACACCAACCCTCTTTTTGTGGTGCCCCAACCCACAGAGGGCTGTGCCCACAGCAGGGACATGTGTGCAATGTTGGCATGCTGGGGACACAGATGACAGATGATGGACTTTGGACCTGGTTAGCATAAGAGATTTGATAACAGGATGCCTTGGCAAGAGCAAAGAGAACTTTGAGAATTAAATGAAGATAGCAAGAAGATGAAATCAGAAAAAGAAAATCTCATTAAATTCTCCAAGCAAGAGATGCTGTAATTGCATTAAGTTTGTGTAGGTGATTTTAACCTAAACATTGTAGTAACCATTACCAGACTCCCTAAAATAGTATAGAAGTGTTTGTATCCCACAAATAAATCAGATTCTGACCAACAAATCAGTCTCTCTGTCTCTCTTCATTGCTGACAGTGCACGATTCAGAGGCACAGACACTTGGTTTGTGCTTTGGCTTTGCTTCCTCAGCCCTTCCCAGCTCCTCAGCCTGCTTTAAACTCCCAGCTAAAACTGGAACTCCTCCATGGCTGTTCCAAGGCCTGGCTCAGCTCGAGGTGGGTCTGAAAAGGGTGGAGGGAGGAGCAGGTGGGGGTTTCAGCCCTGCCACCCCTTGGTGATCTGGGACAAAGACCCACTGAGGGTGGGTTCAAAGCTTAGATTTGATCTTTTCCAGACAAAATGATTCAGCTCCCAGGCTATAGGACAACTACTATTCAGCTCCCAGGCTGTGATGTCACAAAGACATTTGGGGGATTGGAGTGAAAATCATGAGCAATGAAAAGATCAAAACTTGGTGGTACAGACACCTCCCAGATGCACGTGTCCTTGTGCAGATCAAATTCCTGAATTCGTGACGGGTTCTTGCACTTCTGCTTCCTGTTCTTCTCCTGGAAATCAGAGAATTATGGAATCCCAGAACTGTTTGGGCTGGGAGACCCATCCAGTGCTGGGGGTGGGAGCACCTTCCACTGTCCCAGGCTGCTCCCAGCCCTGCCCAGCCTGGCCTTGGGCACTGCCAGGGATCCAGGGGCAGCCCCAGCTGCTCTGGGCACCCTGTGCCAGGGCCTGCCCACCCTGCCAGGGAACAATTCCTGCCCAAGATCCCATCCAGCCCTGCCCTCTGGCACTGGCAGCCATTCCCTGGCTCCTGTCCCTCCATGTCTTTGGAAACAGTCTCTGTCCATTTTTCCTATTGGCTCCTTCAGGCACTGGATGGTTTCAAGCTGTACCAGGGCAGGTTCAAATATTGGATATTAGAATAAATTTTTCGTTGTTTAAAGCACTGATGAGGGTAGTGGTGCAGTCACCTTCCTGGAATTGTTTAAAAAGGTGTGGATGTGGCACTTGGGGACGTGGTTTGGTGGCGGCCTTGGCAGTGCTGGGTTAGTGGTTGGACTGGATGATCTTAAGGGTCTTTTCCAAACTTAATTCTGTGATTTTATGACCCTGTTTTATGTTTGTCTCTTAGCTCATGCTCAGGTTCTCCTTGGCCACGTGTTGTCCCTACAGACTCATTCCAACTGGGAATAAATAAACGCAGAAAGCAAAGAATTCTCCAAATGCAAGAGTTCAGATAACATGACAGAAAACTCACTAAGCCTTTCTTGAAATTAATATATGAACTTGCATTTCTTGCCTCTTGCAGTTCTTACAGCAATAATCCAGCAATCACAGGCTTTAAAAGTTTAAGAAGGACAATCAGTCCATATTCTGCTTGCCCTGTTTCACCTCCCATTTTACATTTTCAAACTGGAAGGATTTTTTTGAGCCCCACTAAATGAAATATAAATTGAGTTCAAAGGAGCAGTGTCCCTAATGTGGGAATGATCCAAGAAAGAAGCAGGAAATGTCTTAAAGAACTCTCTGCAGTTTCTTAGTGTTATTTACTCAGGGGATAAAAGCACATCAAAGGATGTTTGTTCCTCTCTGGTTCAACATCAATCTGCCTTATATCACATTACTCTGAGATTTTGTTCATACAAACAGAAAATAGTCCAAGCAAATCTCTGCCCTGAGAGTTGCCAACTACATTTCTTCAGTTTCAGACAGCAAAGGCTGAGGAAAAGTTGGAGATAAAACCTCCCATTTCTGTATTACCCTTTAGTTTGGCTTCTTATATGTGCTTAATTTGAAATTAGTCATGATGAGACCAGAACATGATGCTGGGTGTTTGTCCTGCTGACTGAAAAAGTAGAACCCAAAACCTGCAAGGAAGGCAATTCCCCTTCAACTTAAATCCACTTTTAATATCAAGAAAGTTGTGGGTGTTTTTTATATCTACAATCAAAGGACAGGATTTACTGCTTTTTTCCTTAGTTTTAAGGAAATCTCTGCATTGCACAGCTCTTAATCTCACTGCCATCTGAAACAATTGGTCAGCTCTGCAAACAAAACTAAATATTTCTACAAGGAAAAGTTTGTGTTGGCCCCGTGTGGCCCTTCAGGGATGGAAAGGACCCATCAGGAAACGACGATGTTCTAAACTCAAATATTTGCCTTGCTTTAAGCCTCCAGTGAATCTTGTCATGACATCTTTGTCCTGGCAGAGATTTAGGGATGGGGAGGCCCCAGGGAAGGAGCTGCTCCTGCAGATTTTGAAATAAATGAGAAGGAATCCATTTCCACGCTGCTGATAATGAATTATCTGAGGCTTTTCTTGCATCAGCCAAGGGCCAGCACAGCAGAGACCTCCCCAGCTGTCCTGGGAAATGCAGGTGGACAGAAGAAATCCACATCCCTTTCCAACCAATTAAATCCTTGAGGTCAGTAGGGAAAGAATCCAAAATCACAACGAGTTGTGCTGATGTCACCAGCTCAGCAATGCAGATAAATGATGATATTTTACCCAAGCAAGTTTAGAGCCAGAAAGGACCAATTTAGCTGGAGGCAAAGACTGTTCCTGGAACTCCTATGGGCCATGGCTGTGCACACATGGATGTGCTTCACAGGGTCTGTGCCTCTGACTGTGCTCATTCCTTTCCTTTCCCAGTACATTCCGTGCTGGGATCAGCTCTGCAGTGAGCAGAAGTATTTAAAACCTCCCTGCAGTGTGAAATTCCTACACAAATATAGAATTATTGCACAGGGAGAGAACGTGAATAATCATGGCAGTGATGCAGATACAAGGAATGCACCTGCTGCCCTTCTCTCCTGGGAGAAGATCCAAGTTTTCCTGAGGAGTTTGGGATGTTTCAGAGAGGAACAAACCAGCTTTGATTCTGTCCCTCTGCTCTGCTCTGGTGAATCCCCCTTAGAGCAGCAGGGCCAGCTCTGTGTTCCCCAACAAAGCAGGGACAGGGGCTTGGAGAGGGCCCAGAGGAGGCCACAGAGAGGATTGGAGTGGTGGAGCACCTGTAGGGAAACACTAAGGGAATTGGGATTGTCCAGCCTGGAGAAGAGAAGGCTCCAGGGAGAGCTCAGAGCCCCTGGCAGGGCCTGAAGGGGCTCCAGGAGAGCTGCAGAGGCACTGGGGACAAGGCCTGCAGGGACAGCACACAGGGAATGGCTGCCAGTGCCAGAGGGCAGGGCTGGATGGGATCTTGGGCAGGAATTGTTCCCTGGCARGGTGGGCAGGCCCTGGCACAGGGTGCCCAGAGCAGCTGGGGCTGCCCCTGGATCCCTGGCAGTGCCCAAGGCCAGGCTGGGCAGGGCTGGAAGCAGCCTGGCACAGTGGAAGGTGTCCCTGCCATGGCAGGGGTGGCACTGGATGGGCTTTAAGGTCCCTTTTAACCCAAACCATTCTGGGATTCCTCAAACAAGTGGATGACCCCACATGTCTCAGTGTTGGGGCAAATGAGCACCAGGCTGTGCATGAAGGGAGGGGGAATAAATGAAGCAGAGCCAGGATTGCCTATGGAACAGGCTGGGATTGTGCATGGAACAGGCTGGGATTGTCCATGGACCAAGCTGGGATGGACTGTCCATGGACCAGGTTGATTTGTCCCTGGATGAGGCTGGGACTGTCCATGGACCAAGCTGGATTTGTCCATGGATGAGGATGGGATTATCCATGGACCAAGCCAGCATTCCAGTACCCAAGTCCTGTGCAGATGTAGCTCCCAGAGCCTGCTGAGGCTGCAGCAGCAGCAGCGTTGGCAGAGCAGCCCAGGAGAGGGACTGGATTTGCCTCTCTCAGCACAGGAGGATTTGGCACAGCCCCAAAACTGAGGAATTTTCTTCCTTAATGCTCCACTGACCACCCCGAGGTCAGGGGAGTTACATGACCAATTCACAACCAATTATGAAGAGATTTAACGACAAAGGAGCCTCCAGAAGGATTAGGAATCTTTTGTTACCTGGCTTCTTACTGAGCTCTGGTTCTGGGCTTAGGTGAACTTATTCCAGGTGGAATAAGTTCCAACTTTTTCCACCTTTTCCCTAGGTGGAAAAGCTCTGGGAAAAGAAGCCAGAGGTCAGCAGGCTTGGCTGGCTGGAATTGTCCTTTCTCTTTGTCAGTGGATCCCTCCTTTTGCTTGGAGGGACAAATTAATTCCAAAAAGAACTTGAGCATCCCTTTGGTTTCCTTTCTCACCTAAAATCTCCAGCTGGAACATCCTGGTTCCTCCAGCACCCTTGGGAAGAAAATATCCCAAATTCCCATTTATGATCCCTCTGTGCACCGTGGCTGTGGCAGCAAAACTGCACAAATCCATTGGGACTGACACCCAGAAAACATTCCTGCAGCCTGAGGGGGGAGGATGTGTCTGAGGGTGTTGGAACCCTGGCTGCTGAGAATTTCAGACTTTTTCTGCACCTTCTTCTCCACCTTCTTCTTCTCCACCTTCTTCACCTTCTTCACCTTCTTCCCCTTTACCATCTTCCTCTTCCTCCTCTTCCTTCCTTCTTCTTCTCCTTCTCCATGGGTTTGGATGGTTTTGCGTTATTGGATAAAAAAGTCCACATTGCAGGCCATGGGTGGTTGGTTATTGGGTTAAAAGTAAAAATAATTTAGGTGTTGTTTCTTAATTGGATAATTTAGCCTTAAAAGACCTTGTAACAAAAGATAGTTGGCCATTTTGTACCTTATTAGTGAAACAATGCAGAACTCACTGCTGTGGGACGGTAACACAGATAAGAAATAATAAACATCTAAGCCTGAAAGCAAAATATCATCTCAAGTGCCTTCAATCCCAACCTCGACAGAGGCAGAAAAAATAAGCCCAAAACCAGCATGTGGGAATTCCTTAAAATGTCACTGAAGGCAATGGACCTTCAAAGCTCCTCCACTTCTGCTCCAGGTCCCAGAAATGCTGTCAAGGATTCCCAGCATGGATCCAGGGACCTCTGTGGATCCATCCAGCCTGTTCCTCCAGGATTTGGGGAAAAGCTCTTCCAGCGAAGGATCTCACACCTGTGAGTGTCTGGTTTCACATTATTTGACCAGAAAATGATGATATTCAGAGTTGTTTCGGTCCCAGAGGAGTCACTTTGACATAGAGAATCATGAAATAAATCCCTTTTTGAGATTCTCATCTCTCCCACACATTCCTGAAAATTATCCTAAGGCTTCCCAAAAGCACCTTTCCATGTCTTTAGAGGATGCACAAGAAGGACTGAAGTTTCAAGCCTGAAGTTTGAAGGTTTTAGGCAAAAAGTGCATTAATTTTCCCTATGAGAAGCTTCTTTTTATAGATAAAAAGCAATAAAACAGTGAGACAATGCTCTTCCAGAAGAAAGAGAGTGGTGATGTCAAGTGTTGATGCATTATGATGGTGCCTACACATAAATATATTTTCTCTAAGAGTCTTTACAGCCTTTATTTCACACTAATTACAACACTAAGGATTTTAATAATCTGCTACTCTGATGGCAACCTTGAAATTGTAATTTACAACACTGACTTCAAAGAGTGATTGGAAAAAAGCTTCTCCTTAATATTTCCATGCAGCTTTTTAGCAAAAATATCTGACCAAAATACAAGTAATTCTTTAACCTTCCCTCTTAGAATCTCTGCAAACATGAAAATTATTACCAAACCTTCACAAGTTTACTACTAAATACTTGAAAGGAGTTAAAGGTGGGAATATAGCTCAAGGCTGAAAGGTTTTAGAGGTAAATTGTTCCTTGATTAAAACCTTGAAGTGCTCCTTTTCTTGGAGCATTTATTCACACATGGATCAGCCCATCATAACACCCTGAAGCTTTTCCCACATCTTTATATGTAAATTATTATTTTCTGGCCACTTACTGACAGTGGGATTTTGAGGATTAATTGTTCCTATGCTAATTTTAGAATTATTTTAAGCTCTTCTATCAGAAAAGCAGCTGCAGTGAAACTCAGCAGAGTTGCCTTCAATAGGGATTATTTGCAGGTAACAAATATCTAGAAAATAAATTCTTGATTTATTGGGATTTTTAAAAATGTACGTGGACAAAAGTCTGGAGAAATTATTATACAAGAAAGCTTTGGGGAAAGAAAGATAATTTGATTGTATAATACTCAAAAAATATTTGATTACCAGTCTGACTAATTAATGGATTAAAGAAAATTATTGAGATAAATCCATTTTTTTACCTGCTGTGTGAACCTTGATGGGAAGTAGCACCTGAAATCCTGAAATCCCCAGGCATTCCAGGGGCAGGAGTGATGTTATTGCTGGAGGTGGGAGAACACAAAAGTCTCAGGTCTCTGGTTCAGCAGCACCTGCCCCAGAACACAAAAGGATCTCAGATTTGCATTTGTAAAGCAAAAATGATCCCAGGAGCTCCCAAACTGCAGATTGGAAGGGCAAGGCTGGGCTGGGCCTGGCCTGGAAACAGAAAATAGGAGAAAACTACAGATTTCCAGAGTAATTCAGGCTGGAATTTCAGATTTCTGTGATTTTCAGATCTCTGTGATTGGAATCAGATATTCCCAAAGCCATTTAGGTTGGAATTTCTGTAATTTTGAGAATCTGTGATTGGAATCACAGATTCCCAGAGCCATTTAGGTTGGAATTTCTGTGATTTTCAGAATCTGATTGGAATCACAGATTCCCAGAGTCATTTAGGTTGGAAGAGCCCTTCAAGGTCATTGAGTCCATCCTGAGCCCCATCCCCACCTTGTCCCCAGCCCAGAGCACCGAGAGCCACATCCAGGAATTCCTTGGGCACCTCCAGGGATGGGGACTCCAAACCTCCCTGGGCAGCCCCTTTCAAGGCCTGATCACTGTTATAGATACATATTATTTTTTTTTTTATATATATATATATATATATATATATATTTATTTATTTATTTATTTATATATATACATATTTATATATTATATAGTATATATATTATATCTATTATATATAATGTATATAACACATAATATACATAATATATTATGTATTATATATTATACATAACATATATTATATATCTTATACATTATATATTATATTAGAATATGTATCTATATTAGAATATTGGCTTTTCACAAATATTAAAATACATGCTATATGTATCACGTTAAAGTAACTTTGCTATAAAGATATAGTTTTAATTTCTGTTGTTGACTAAACTCAGACATAGCAGTAAAATAACTAATAAAAACAGACTTGTATTAAAATATCTACTTAGTTAAGGAAACACTCAATAAACATATGATTAAGACCCCTACTGCTGACATGCCAACTACCAACACTTACCTCAGTAGAAAATACAGACCAAACCCCAAAAACTGGAGGTGATGATAAGAACAGACTAATGATTATGCGTCACGTTAACAGAGGATTAACCCTTAAAAGCAGTAGCCTGTTGCATATTCATACACCTCATACATGATGCATAAATTCCATTCAAACACAGGATTCTGTCTGGGCAATGTCAACTTTTTCCTCTGAATCCTAACCGTGTCTTCAGGTCTGAGCGAGGTGGTAAGAAGTTAGTTTCTTCTGATAAGAGAGCAATAAATTTAATACTTTAACAATAAAATTAATAATCTTTATTATAAATAATAAATATATAAATAAAATGTATTTCTATAATCTTTATGATAAATAATAAATTTAATAATCATTTTCTCTGAAAGATTTAGGTGTCCTGTGGCTGCCGTCTCAGCGTGAGTCCTTTCTTTTAAAAAAGTATCTTGCATACCATAGTTTCTATTTTAACATTTTGTTATAACCAAAAACTATATTTAACACACTACTTAAAAAATTAACACAGCATCACTTTCTGACGCAACACACATAATATTCATTTTAATATTTGCGAAAAGCCAATCATAAAATACGCATTTTTCACAGGAAGTTTGGGAAGACAAAAGGCAAGAGTAGGAAAGAGGAGACAGAGTGAAGAACAACCCCTGAGGCATGAGGTTCTACTGGATGCTCTGCTTTGGGGTGTGGTGAGCAGGGCAGAGTGAAGGTCAGGGCTCAGGGATCCCTGTGGATCCTGCACACCCGCATTTCTGGCATTGCATTCCTCACAAAGGCTTTTCTCTCGGGGTAATTAACGCCTCCTGATTGGGGCTTTGCTCTGGGAGGTCGCAGGGTGTACTCTTCGGAGGGATTCCCTCCTTTAAGGAACTCCACGGATCAATTAGGATATGGTTATCTAAATTGTCTGTGCTATCAGGCCCAGGCAGAGGATTTGCAGGTGTTCTGTGTATGACACGCTCAGCTTAAATTAAAGGTAAAGCAGATGCCCTCTCCTGCTCCAGCAGCGGATATTCCCTGCAGGAAGGGGGAAATTTGTCTTCCCTTTTCCTCTCCATCAGCAGGAGTGTGACAGTATTCACAGGAGTTCTTGAATTGGGGAAGAGATGAGGATCTGACTCCATGTTTCAGAAGGCTTGATTTATTATTTTATGATATATATTACATTAAAACTATACTAAAAGAATAGAAGAAAGGATTTCATCAGAAGGCTAGCTAAGAATAGAAAAGGAAAGAATAACAAAGGCTTGTGTCTTGGACAGAGAGTCTGAGCCAGCTGACTGTGATTGGCCATTAATTAGAAACAACCACACAAGACCAATCCCAGAGGCACCTGTTGCATTCCACAGCAGCAGATAACCATCGGTTACATTTTGTTCCTGAGGCCTCTCAGCTTCTCAGGAGGAGAAATCCTGAGGAAATGATTTTCCATAAAAGATGTCTGTGACAGAGGAGTAGCTCCAGGTTTCACAGCGGGGCTCTGAGCAGGGGAGGGAACAGAACTGTGTCAGAGTCATTGCCCCCATGGTTTATGGTCTGGTTTTTAGGCTCCTGCATCTCCTTGCAGACATCCCTGAGCAGTCTGATCCCAGCAGCCTATTTGTGTCTCTCCAGCCCAGAAATTCTTGCTGAAATGATGCTGCAGGTGATGTAATGTTAAGATAAATTTTCTTCAACCCAAATTGTCTCCTTGGCTGAGCAGGAAAGAGCACGAACTGAAGAATTTTGGCCTCTGTGTGACACAAACCTGCGCTGAGCTGCTTGAGGAAGGACAAATTCAGTGATCCCAGCACAGCTTTGAGCCCCTGCCCACACCAGATCATTCTTGGTGTGAGAGGAGTCAGAGGCCAACCTTGTAAGGAATGAGAGGTAACAGCAAAAATCCTTGGAGAAGGAGCAACACCAGAGTTCATGAGGCTGTGAGTGATGGGAGACTGTGTGTGTGTCTGCCAGGGGGGTGAGAGGAACCAGATCATTATTAATGACCCAAAGTTTCACAACACTCATTCTTTCTAAAATCTCTTTTGCCACCTTCAAGGGATTAATCAGCACAAAGGTCTGGGAAAGTTAAGCCATGTTTTTCCAGATGTTGAGAAATGGAAAGGATGCCCTGAATCTGGAAGTGTTGTCCAAGGCCAGGTCGGACAGGGCTTGGAGCAGCCTGGGACGGTGGAAGGTGTCCCTGCCAAAGGAGGGGGTGGAATGGGATGAGCTTCAAGGTCACTTCCAATCCAGACAGCTCTGTCACTTTATACAGGGAAAAAGATCTTTTTTTCAGGTTAGGCCTGGCAAGAGGACACTGAGGGTAGGAATGTCCTGAGGAGCTTTGGCAGCCCCGGCCTCACAGAGCTGCTTACTCACTCCCACCCTGGCTGAAGAGATCTCAGGTGAGTTAATAACCTTCCTCTTCAACAGTCACCTGGGCCACGCCTTTCTTAACATCCCAAAATATCCTGAGGGGGAAAGGACCCTCAGGGATGATCAGCCCAGCCCTGTCCCTGCACAGCCACCCCAACACCCCCACCCCGAGCAGCCCTGGGAGCTCCTGGAGCTCTGGCAGCCTTGGCACCATTCCCTGGGGAGCCTGGGCAGTGCCCAGCAGCCTCGGGGGGAAGAACCTTGCCCTGAGCTCCATGCCAAGGCCTGGCCCAGCTCCAGCCCTTGCTGGGCTCCTGTCCCTGGCCCAGAGCAGAGCTCAGCCCCTGGCCCTGGGCCTGCCCTGGGGAGGAGCTGCAGCCCCCGAGGAGCCTCCCCTCAGTCTCCTGTGCTGCAGCTGAACCAGCCAAGTGCCCTCAGCTGCTCCTCAGCCCCTTCCCCAGCTCCGTGTCCCTCCTCTGGGCACTCTCCAACAGCTTTGGGTCCTTCTGATCTTGTGGTGCCCAAGGTGCCCCCAGCACTGGAGCTGAGGCTGCCCCAGGGCAGAGCAGAGTGGGACAATCCTTCCCTGGGCCTGGTGCCCCCCAGCACAGGGTGGCCCTTGGGGCTGCCAGGACCCAGCAGGGACTCAGATCCAGCTTGCCACTGACCAGGACCCCCAGGGCCCTTCCTGCAGTGCTCTGAGATGAGCCAGATCTGCTGTGATGCATGGAACAGTTGCTGTGCACATCCCAGGGGATGCTCTTGCCTTAGAAGAGCTCAACTTGGGCACCTTGATCTGCTTCTCTGCATGTTTGCTGATTTCAGGGACATTTGGGTCCTGTTTGGCTTTTCTTTTTTCCTCAGCCCCTTCCCCAGCTCCATGTCACTATTTTGGGCACTCTCCAACAGCTTTGATCCTTCTTACATCGTGGTGACCATTTTTAGTTAAATCTCTCAGTGCTGGGAAACCTCACCTGGGGAGGACTGGAGTCCTTCCCCTCTCCCTGACCCTGCTCCTTCAGCAGCAGCCAGAGCATCCTCTGGGGATTCCTGCAGGCAGATATTTATGGGCATTAAATTCTCCCAAGGATTTAACAATTCCCTGCCAGTTTAGAGCCCAGATGCTCCAGGCACCTGGTTAAGATAGGAAGGAGCCTGAGGGAGGTTTTGTCCCCATGCCACAAAACAGGTGAGTTCAACCAACCCAGAGCAGGGAGGCTGTAAAGCACAAAAATGAGAGCATTTAATGAGCTGGAGTGAGATGAAAATGTCACTGACACCAAGGATTTCTTGGCATGCACCTCTGTCTTCCACCTGTTTAATTAGGGCAGCACGGGCTGGTGCTCCTCAAAAGAGAGCTGTGAGACTACAGGAGCCAGCTCTGGCACACCCAAGGTTCTCAACAACACAGCAAGGCTTGGTACTGGAAATATTTCATATTAAAGTGGCTTTTTTTAGGTGTTTTCTTCCAGCAGGGATCATCCAAGAGCAAACCAGGCCTGATGTGAGCAGGTTGGAATCCTCCAGCCCTCCCCATCTTGGACTGGTCAAGGAGAAAAGATTTTTAATCCCAGGTCCAGCCATTCCCAAAGCTCCCCTGATGTGGTCAAACCTTCCTTGGTCATTACTGAATAAATGCTATATTTGAGGTGAACATCTCCCACTTGACCTGAGGAGGGTTTGTACCTTCAAAGCCAAGGTGATTTTTGACTTTGAGATTGGGATTTGGGAAATTCCCAAAAGATTTGAGAATTGCCAAATGGGATCAGCCAAGAATCCTTGTGTGGCCAAGGGGAAGAGATGTTCATTCCCAGCCATCCCCAGAGCTCCTCTGATGGGGTCACACCTTCCTCGGGCATTACTGAATACATGGGATATTTGAGGTGAACCTCTCCCATTTGACCTGAGGAGGATTTGTATCTCCACTGAGAGCAAAACCAAGGCAAAGTGGTGATTTTTGGCTTTGGGATTGGGATTTGGGATTGGGAAATTCCAAAATGGGATCAGGCAGGAACAACTGAATCCAGAATCCTTGTGTAGCTGATCAGAATTTTCTGCATTTTCCTCTTTAAAAATAAAAGTGCTGCTTTACTGAAATCCAAGCTTTCAGCAGGATTGTGTTGGGTTCTGCCCTTTATATTCTGAATGCAAAGTCAAACATGCAAATGAGGCTGAAATGTTCCATTTTCACATGACAAGAACCTCGCATTTCCACTTCTCCTTTCAAAATAATTTTTGCTATGAAAATTATTGCCTGATGTAATAAAGCACAATAAGGGCATCAAGGAGGGCTGTCAAAATGACAACAGAGTAACTTGGAAAAACTTTTTAAACACCACATTCTGTGCTGAATTTTTAAATATGGCATTTCACTCCACACTGGAATGAAAAGAGAGTTGGAAATTACAGAAGAAAAAAAAAGAGAGACATTTCAACTCCCACACAGGTGTAGCCTTAATGCATCAAACATTTCAAACCCCAAACTTTGATGGGGTGGCAGCAGGTATTCAAAAACAATTTCTGAAAGCTCTAAAATATCACAGAGAAAATACCAGGTAGAGATTTTTAAAACCTTGAAAATTTTCTGCATTAAAAACCAGAGAATATTTGGATTTTTAAAGGATAACATTGGCTTGTTAAAGGACAAATGTCCTTACAGGAGTCTCCAGCAATGTCCTCAGCTGAGATTACAGGCTCTCCTTCCCCTGCTTGAAGCTCAGTTTCACTGAGAGTGAACTTTAGAGGTTTTTAAGCTCAGATAATATTTAAATTCATGACTTCATCTCTTAATCACTCCACAGCCTTGGAGAGGCAAAGGGAGTGGCTCCTGTGCAAGGCTGGTTTCCAGCAATACCCAGATGGAAACTTTTAATTTGCATTTGTCTGTTTCATCTTAATTCCCTTCTATACGAACAACAGAAAATGGCTCCTTCCCTGAATGTATAAATACATGGAATTTGGATCAACTTCAAACATTGCAATGTAAAATGTCTGTAAATGTTTCTAAACATTGAAATGAAGTTTGTTTTACCAGATACTGAAAGATTTCCTTGAGGGCTCAAAGCTGGGAGAGCTGGGGGTGCTCACCTGGACAGGAGAAGGCTCCAGGGACACCTCAGAGCCCCTGGCAGGGCCTGAAGGGGCTCCAGGAGAGCTGCAGAGGCACTGGGGACAAGGCCTGCAGGGACAGCACCCAGGGAATGGCT
>JACDOX010000540.1:33750-46135 GCA_014549065.1 Cardinalis cardinalis
CCTTTCCTTTCCTTTCCTTTCCTTTCCTTTCCTTTCCTTTCCTTTCCTTTCCTTTCCTTTCCTTTCCTTTCCTTTCCTTTCCTTTCCTTCTTTCTGATGAAATCCTTTTGTTCTATTCTTTACTGTAGTTTTAATATATCATTTTCTTTTAATATCATATATCATAAAATAATAAATCAAGCCTTCTGAAACATGGAGTCAAGATTCTCATCTCTTCCCTCATCCTGGGACCCCTGTGAACACCACCACAAGGTTTCTCCTCCACAGCCACGTTGCAGATCTACAGACAGGAAGAACCTCCTGTGCCCTCAGGACATCCCAAGGTCAGCTTTTCCAAGATGATCTTCCTTGTTTTAAACAGAAGTTGCATTGCTGAGGGAGATTTTCAGTGGCTTGAAAACCAGTGGGATTCCTGCAAACCGAAAGAAAATCCCAAACAAAGTGAAAACAACAGCAGCAAAACCAAAATGAGACAAAAATTCCCTCAACAGAAGGGCTTGGGAATATTTTCTGGGAAGGAGAGTGGCTTTTGGAGCCTGCAGATTGGCAGGGAGGAAAATTGAGTTTGAAAAGTGTTGTCAGGGCAGCTCTGTGATCCTGGGGCTGTGGATTTCTCTGTGAGAAATAAAAACCTCTCATGGTAATTCCTGAGGATTGTGCAGGAACAACAGGGGGAAATCTGCACCCCAGAGGATTCTTTGGAGAGTTGATTGGGACAAATTGTGACACTGAGACTTTTTTTTGTGTAATCCCCACTGTTCCCACCCCTTCAGAGCTCTGGGGCAACCCCAGAACATTTCCTTGCTCTTTCTGCTCCACCTGAGCTGCCTGGTTTTGGGAACACACAAATTCCAGAGCTCTCCCAGGATCCAGCTCCAGGCCTGTGGCTCTGGAAGGGAACTTCAACCACCTCCTGGTGGAAATCCTGAACATTTCCAGGTAGGACTTGAGGCCACCTGACCTCACTCATCTCCCTGTGGGTGCCACAGCTTTGTCATGGTCATCTTGTACCACAGGTATTTACTGGAGCATCCTTTAAATGAAGGTACAGTTGGGGTAGATCTCACTAATTTGTCCTAAATCCAGCCTTAAACTCAATCCTAAAACTCAACATTTGGGGTGAATTTTCCATGCAATGCAGCAGAGGTGTCCCTAAAAAACCTGCAGAACCCCTGGAATTCCCTCCAGGGGCTTTTAGAGGTTCCCACCCAGGTCTGGCTCTTCCCTCAGCTCCAGAAATATCTGCAGTTGGAATATCATGGATTATTCTTCCAGGCTGCAAAAGGAGTAGCTGGAGGTTTGGGAATTACCTGAAATAAGGCTGTGAATGTCAACTCTCCTTAATTTTGAATTTTGAATGAATTTTGATGAATTTTGAATAATTTTGAATGAATTTTCCTCTCCTTAATTGTTCTGTGTGGAGCTGAACTGGCAGGGGGATGGCAGCAGCCCTGAGTGGGTTTTTTTGGTGTTCCAGAGTTTTTCTGGATGTTTCCTGGAGGAAATGTCCTGGTGAATGAAGCCCAGTTTCAGTGGTGCATTAGGAGTGTGAGCTCAAGGAATAATCCAGGACTGTAAATTCCACAGGAACTTGTGCAAGGGTCCATGGGAGGAGGAGGAAACTCTTCCTGCAATCCAACAAAGCTCCTGAGCACGAATTACTGAGCTGAACTAACGAGTTTGCTGATCCAAAGTGCCTCATCTGAGTTTTAATGGTGCTCGACATAAAAGGGTTATTTGAATTTATGGCAGTGTCAAAAATGATCTTCCAAACTACTCTTGTGGCAGAGTAATTTGGAAGATCATTTTTAAAACATCCCATCCCATTCATTAGTGAAGGAAATTCAGTTTTTACCATGAGTAATGTCTTATCTGAAGTTGCAACAGTATAAGAAGGCTCTTTTCATATGGAAATCCTCCAAGTCTTTAGCATTTCTTCTTGCACTCTTGGAGCTTGATTTACATTTTCCCAACAGAACTGACTGAAAACCCTGTTTCAGATGAGGAGGGCTCACCACTAATGGAATATATGGCTCTATAATATTTTCATCATTACATAAAGCCCACATTTAAATATCCTGCTCTTCTGGCCAGAACGCTTTGCTGAGCAGATGCTTCTTAATGAGCTCTTCCCAGTGACACTGAGGCCTTGGAGTTGATTTACAATGCATGAAACCCAGGAACACTTCAAGCTCTTCCTTCCCACAAGCATCACATTGCACTGACTCTCATCTGCCCAGCTGAGCCTTTCCTCTGTTCTTTCAAAGTTCCTCCAAATCCTCTCATATCAGGGACTATTCAAAACTCTCTCACATCAGAATAATTTTCTCTAAGCCATAATTTGCTGCCATCTCCTATTCACTCCTCACTAAATCTGTGCAGGAATTCTGCCTCTTGCAAGAATTGCTGGGCTCTGGAGCTGCTCATCAATTTCCATGCTGAATGTTTGCCTCAAAATTCTACATTTTGGGGTTTTATCTCTTGAAACCTGGTGGGGAGAGCTGGGGGTGCTCAGCTGGAGGAGAAAAGGCTCTAAGGAGAGCTCAGAGGCCCTTGCAGGGCCTGAAGGGGCTCCAGGAGAGCTGCAGAGGCACTGGGGACAAGGCCTGCAGGGACAGCRCCCAGGGAATGRCTSCCAGTGCCAGAGGGCAGGGCTGGATGGGATCTTGGGCAGGAATTGTTCCCTGGCAGGGTGGGCAGGCCCTGGCACAGGGTGCCCAGAGCAGCTGGGGCTGCCCCTGGATCCCTGGCAGTGCCCAAGGCCAGGCTGGNGGGCAGGGCTGGATGGGATCTTGGGCAGGAATTGTTCCCTGGCAGGGTGGGCAGGCCCTGGCACAGGGTGCCCAGAGCAGCTGGGGCTGCCCCTGGATCCCTGGCAGTGCCCAAGGCCAGGCTGGACAGGGCTGGGAGCAGCCTGGGATGGTGGGAGGTGTCCCTGCAATGAGGGGAATGTTGGAATGAGATTATCCTTCAGGTCCCTTCCACCCCAAACCATTCCATGCCCCTACAATGATCCCATGACTCATTCCCAACCAGCAAGAGAAGTTTTCACTGTGGAGATCTTCAATCAACAACTGGCACAGCACCACACTGCTCTCATCAGAGCAGCTTTGAGCCTCCATCTCCTCATCAGTGGTCCCTGGGCTAAACCAAGGACCTAAAAATGCCCATGAGATGTGGCAGCCGCTCTCTGGCCATAGAGAGGAACACACCACTGTCGCAGACATCTTTTATGAAAAATCCTTTCCTTAGGATTTTTCCTCCTGAGGAGCTGAGAGGCCTCAGGAACAAAATGTAACCAATGGTTATCTGCGGCTGTGGAATGCAACAGGTGCATCTGGGATTGGCCTCATGTGGTTGTTTCTAATTAATGGCCAATCACAGTCAGCTGGCTCGGACAGAGAATCTGAGACAGACCTTTTGTTATTCATTCTTTTTCTATTCTTAGCTAGCCTTCTGATGAAATCCTTTCTTCTATTCTTTTAGTATAGTTTTAATATAATATATATAATAAAATAATAAATCAAGCCTTCTGAAACATGGAGTCAGATCCTCGTCTCTTCCCTCATCCTCAGACCCCTGTGAACACGGTCACACACCACTCACAAACACACTGAGAAAGTCTGTGAGAAGATCAGAGAAATGAATGAGAAACAATTTTTATCTTCACCTGCTGTACCTGGTTTTGTGAACATGTAGAATGTTTTATGGAGATTTGTTTACCCAAGGGTGGTTTCTTAATTAGTGATAGTGTTAGACTGAAGGACCAATTAGGTCCAGCTGTATCACAACTGTTTATAAAAACAATAAGTTTCTTAATAAATATTATAATTAATCAACCTTCTGTGAATCATAGACTCAATGCTAATTATTGGGGGGACGCCTTGGTGTGACAATGAGAAGCTGTGGATGGAGAAGATTCCCATCCTGTGTGCAGCACTGGTGGTTGCCATGGCCTGTGTTCTTCAGGATTCCTTCAGCACTTGTCATTTATTTGCTTTGCTGGAGTGGGAGGCTTTGGGAAATCTCTGAGATGAAGAGAGCAAACAAGAGCACAAACAGTGGCTGCTCCAGCTGGCTCTGGGATGCTCCCTCCTCCCTGGATCCTCATTCCCAGGGCCATGCAGAGAACAATGAGTGGTTCTCAGAGCTCTGTTTGGTCAGGGCTGAGCTCTCTGTATCTTTGGGGTGGTTTCAGCTTGAGAGGCTGGGCYGTTCACCCTTCGGCCTCTGGTTTCACTGGTTTGGTTCTCAGGAGGGTGCACTGACTGCAGGGCAGCTTTGGAGGGAAAAGAGGCAACACCTTGCTCAGGGGAAGAGGTTTTGGGGAGGTCAAGGACCTGGTGGGAGCTGGGTGCCAGAACAGCACCTCAGAGTGTGGGATTGATGGAGACCAGGCAAGGGTTGGAGTCAGGAATGACACACAGCAGGGCTGGGACAGAGGGGTTTGCTCAAGGCCACATCTCAGGTCCTCTCCCAGAAGAGGAGGGGTTGTTTTTGGTGGTGTTCACAGGGGTCCCAGCATGAGGGAAGAGATGAGAATCTTGACTCCATGTTTCAGAAGGCTGATTTATTATTTTATTATATATATTATATTAAAAGAAAATTATAAACTATACTAAAAGAATAGAAAAAAGATTTCATCAGAAGGCTTGAAAGGAATAGAAAGGAATGGAATGATAATAAAATCTTGTGACTGACCAGAGAGTCCGAGACAGCTGGACTGTGATTGGCTATTAATTAAAAACAACCACATGAGACCAATCCCAGATGCACCTGTTGCATTCCACAGCAGCAGATAACCATTGTTTACATTTTGCTCCTGAGGGCTCTCAGCTTCTCAGGAGAAAAATCCTAGCAAAAGGATTTTTCAAAAAATACATCTGTGACAGAGGAGGGGTGAGAAGAAGATGTGCACATCCTGAGAGCGCAATGACTCCAGTGCCCCCACTGGCAATGGGAGGTTTGAGATGGAGCTCAGGGCAAGGTTCTTCCCCCCGAGGCTGCTGGGCACTGCCCAGGCTCCCCAGTGAATGCTGCCAAGGCTGCCAGAGCTCCAGGAGCTCTCAGGGCTGCTCAGGGTGGGGGTGTTGGGGTGCCTGTGCAGGGACAGGGCTGCACTGATCATCCCTGAGGGGCCCTTCCTTATCAGGATATTCCATGATCCCATAATTGTCACATATAACATCCATCACCCACATTCATCTCTTGCCTCTCCTTTTGCAGGTTTGCTGGCCCAGAGTAGCTGCCAATTGAACTACCTCAGAATACCTTATATTTCAGTATTTTCCTATCTTTTTTTTACTTTTCTATCCCTTTTCCCCCTTTTTTTCTGCCCAAGCCAATCATCCCAGGATAAGAAAATTCTTCAAAACATGAATGGTTTCAGCAGCTCCCTTTGGCCAGAAGATGTTATAAAACTGCTGCAGGTTTTTGTCTCCTCTCCAATAAATGATCAGAATCCCTTCATCCTGTGTCCACTCATCACCAACTGAGGGTCTTCCACCCAAATTTTAACTTCCCAACTGGTCTTCCATTTAATGTCTCACTAGAAATCCAGGATGAGTCACATTTACTGCTTTATTTATGGTGCAATCAAAGGAGAGGGAGCAGTGACTGCTTTGCCAGTGCATAAAAAATCCCTCTTTCCTTTAGCCCTGGATTAGACACACTGGGATTGCCAGACAAGCAAATGGTGGCAAACTCTGTCATCTTGCGTTTGGGTTTGTGGGGATCATGGAAAAGGACAGCAGAATTGCCCTGAGGATGGAGAAGCTTGAAAAGAGCAGGAAGAGCAGAAAAAGGGACCACAGAGGCATCAGCATCATGAAATGAAGTGGAGAAAGGGGATTTTGCCAAAAGGCAGGTCCATGGGAGGCAGGCAGAGCTTCCATGCCCAGATTCATGTAGGGAGAATCCTGAGCTGCAGGAGCTCCAGCCCACACCACATCTGTTCCTGGATGCCTTTGTTCCTTCTGATTAATATTCTTTAATATCCCAAAAATATGTTCACTGAAAGAGTAGCCAGGCAGTGGGAGAGGCTGCCCAGGGCAGTGGTGGAATCCCCATCCCTGGAAAAAAGGCTTGGATTTGGTTGAAAGTTGGACTCAATGATTTTGGAGGTCATTTCCAACCTTACCCATCCTGTGTCTCTCTGATATCAAACTTATGGAATTTCCTTATCCAAAAAAGTCAATTGAAAAGCAGCAATAAGGTCTGGATGAATCTCCCAAGCTGAGCTGTTGGTACAGGAGGGCTGGCACAGCACAAAGCTCCCAGTTGAGGTGACATGAAAGATTTCAGCTTGCCCGAGTCTGAATAATTGAGCTGACATGATCAGATCATCTTTTGATGGTCTAATTGAATTATGTGCATTTCTGAAAGCTTTTCTCAGTGGAGCTAATGAGTTTTGTGTCTGTACTGAGCCAGGCAGACCCAGCCAGGGTTCCAACCTTCCTGTCTAAACAGGACAAGGAATTCTTACACCAATTACCAAAGGTTCAATTCAATTCCTCCCCTCTGCTGACTGCTCAGAACCCTGTCCCAAGAGGATTCCCTGTGACTTCCTTGGGATGTGGGCTATTATTTACCAGGGTGTTTCCTGGGCATTCTGAATGGCTGAAGAGGGAGGATGCCTTTGCTTTCATGGGATCCAAGCTGGTTCCCATGATCCCAAGGGATGAGTACCATGTAACTAAAAGTCCAATCAGATAAAAGGAAGATTTTTTACAAGGAGAATGGCGAGGTCCTGGCACAGCTGTGGCTGCCCCTGGATCCCTGGAAGTGTCCAAGGCCAGGCTGGATGGAGCTTGGAGGTGGAAGGTGTCCCTGGCCATAGCAGGGGCTGAGTCTTTAAAAATCTTTTAAAGATTCCCTCCCACCCAAACCATTCCATAACTCCATGGACATTGTGAGCTGAACATCAACCCTACAGGAACAGACTCCTTTCACTCACTTTTGTATTCCTGGAGAAGACAAAAGACAGGCTAGATATAGAAACTGGCTTACTGCATCAGGGAAAGTGTCTACAGAGAGGGTGAGGTGCCAGTTCCAGCACCTCCACATGAACTTCAGCCCCAGGAGGAACTGAGAGTGTTGAAACCTTTGTGGTGGGGAGAAGTTTGCTCAGCCCGGAGTGCCAGCTCGGAAATCCACCCTGTGTTTGCCTTTGGATGAGCTTTGTGCCATCAACAACTCTGAAAACAGGGATTTACAGCCCTGGGAACCCCAGGGCTGTGAGAGGAGGCTCAGAGGTTCCTCCTCCACCTCCCATCCTGATGGACACTGTCCCTTTGGCCACCCAAATCTCTGCTGGTGGGAGCTGGAGGTCATGTGAAGCTTCAGCTGTGAGGGGAGGGTAGGGGCAGGTTCCTCCAGGGTTACTACTGAGTTACTACAGGGTTACTACAGAGTTACTACTGTCACACACAGCCCTGTGCCTGCCTTGCTGTCATTGTCCCTGCACCTTTGTCAGCTGCAAACTGAGCCCAGCCACAGCCTGGCCAGGATGGAAACACTGCTGGAATCGTTCAGGGAATTTCAGAGGATCCCAGAATGGTTTGGGTCGGAAGAGACCTCAGAGCCCATCCAGTGCCAGCCCTGCCATGGCAGGGACACCTTCCACTGTCCCAGGCTGCTCCCAGCCCTGGCCAGCCTGGCCTTGGGCACTGCCAGGGATCCAGGGGCAGCCCCAGCTGCTCTGGGCACCCTGTGCCAGGGCCTGCCCACCCTGCCAGGGAACAATTCCTGCCCAAGATCCCATCCAGCCCTGCCCTCTGGCACTGGCAGCCATTCCCTGGGTGCTGTCCCTGCAGGCCTTGTCCCCAGTGCCTCTGCAGCTCTCCTGGAGCCCCTTCAGGCCCTGCCAGGGGCTCTGAGGTGTCCCTGGAGCCTTCTCCTGTCCAGGKGAGCAGGCCCAGCTGTGCCAGGCTGGCTCCAGAGCAGAGGGGCTCCAGCCCTGGCAGCATCTCCGTGGCTGCTCTGGCCTGGCTGCAGCAGCTCCACGTCCTCCTGCTGCTGTTGCTCAGGGCTGTTGCAGAAGTAGGGGGTCCCAAGGCAGCAGAGGGACAGAATTCCTCTCTGGACACTTCAGCCCAGCACCTGGGAGGTTTCTGAGCTGCCAATGCACAGCTGAGACCTCTGAAGGTTCTTGTCCACCCTCACCCCCAGGTCCTGCTCCCCAAGGCTGTGATTTCCCTGCTGCCAGACCCTTCCCCTCCTTGTCCTTGGTGTTGTAGCATCCCACTATCAGCTTCTCTGGGTCTGGATTGAAGGCACTTGAAACAGTAGTTCATGTTTGGACTCAGGTGTTTATTATTTCTTTATTATTTCTTATCAGTAAAACAGTCTCACTGCTGTGAGTTCAGCAGCTTTTCATCAGAAGGCACAAAATGGCCAACAATCTCTCGGTACAAGGTCTTTTAAGACTAAACTATCCAATTAAGAACTGACACCTGGATTATTTTCCCTTTTAACCCAATATTGATCCCAAAGAGCTGCAATGGGGACTTTTCTGCCCAGTTACAAAATGCCACCCAAACCCATGGAGAACGAGGAAGAAGCATGAAGAAAAAACCCAGGACAACACCCTGTGCCCTCCATCTTGCTTCCATCCACAAGATACTAAAAATCCCAAAACCTAAATTTCTCACCAAGTGATACACCCACACTGCTCTCTATAATCTATTTCACACTTTTGTGGGTTCCAGTCTATCTTGAAGTCTGGGAAACTTTCTCCATGGATGAGGGTCAAAGTCAGTGCTCCCGGTGGGAATCCATAAATCAGAAAGTTTTGGGAAAGCTGCAAAAGGCAGGCCTCAGAGACAGCAGAACTGTGACTAGAGCTAAGCAGCAGCCATAGGATAGGTCAGCAGGAAAATTATTTAAAATGTAGAAATGCAAGGACAAGTAGAACAATGGTCTGTGTATTAACACTTGTCTAGAATAACTCCCTAAGCTACAGCAAAGTTTATCTAGCAAGATATTAGGAAGTTTGAAGCTTAATAATGGAGCTCTGTGCATTGTGTGTGAAGGCTCACAAGCAGGTATTGTATCCAAAATAAGCAAGCATTGTTTAACCAAAGGTACATGTGCTTATAGTGGTTGGATAGAACTACTGTCAATGTGCTTTTGCTTTGTGTGATTGGTCAAAAAACTTTTAAAGTGAGTTGTAACATTAAGTTCTTGGTCTGCTGCCCGACATGTGAGCTGATGGCATCTTCCCATTGTCATAACCATGTAATGAGGCTGATGCTGGAAAATACAACAGCTCAAAGCACATTCCCAGCAGTCCCATCCTGTTTGTGATTTGTACACAGCCCCTGGCTGGTGATACTCCCCTGGGGGTCAGGGCACCCCAGAGCAGACAGAGAAATATTCCCTGTGCCCTGGGTTTCCACATCCCACAGTGATCTGGAACCAGCGTGAGGATCAGGCCTGCAAAGTTCATGGAAACATCTCACACATCCTTAAAAATGTGGGGAATTATCCCCTCCTGCCTCTCCAGAGAGCTCTGCTGCCTTGGAAGAGAGAGATCCAGCTGGAATTTTAAAAACCTCTTATTTACAGCATCAATGTAATCAAGACAGGATCCACTACCTGACATGCTCCTCCATTGCAGAACCAAGAAGTTTTCCTTGGTTTTTTTTTTGTCTTTCTAGGAACAAAGTCAGTCTTTGGAACGCTCATATTTCAGTGGGAAAAGTCCAGATGGATTTTGACAAGAGCCTTGAAGGCTGTTGCAGTTTGTCATGGTTGTGATCTCGAGACAAGACTTTGACAATGGATCAGTGGGGAGTTTAACAGCATAACAAATGACAAAACCCATCCCCAGAAAATGACACCCTGAGGTAAATGGAGGCTTTTCTTTCAGGAAAAAAAAAAAGAGAAAAAAAGAGAAAAAAAGAGAAAAAAAGAGAAAAAAAGAGAAAAAAAGAGAAAAAAAAATCCTTGACAGGAAAGGTGAACCTTATCATCTTGTGCAGAAGAAATCACAACATTTGCATGAAATTCCTGTTGAAATTCTCCTGAGGTATCACACTCCTGTCATTCCCAGGCACTCCACAGGGATTAGCAACTTCATGGGCAGGAGCCAGTGTGATTCTTGAGCATTGAACATCAACAGCCTGAATGAATAAATATAAGCAGATAAAGTGGGAGCCATTCCCTGTGTGCTGTCCCTTCAGGCCTTGTCCCCAGTCCCTCTGCAGCTCTCCTGGAGCCCCTTCAGGCCCTGCCAGGGGCTCTGAGGTGTCCTTGGAGCCTTCTCCTGTCCAGGTGAATTCTCTAAACCGGGAATGTTCCTGCATTTACAGCCCCTTGTTTCCACGTGGGCAGAGGCCACTGGGTCTTTACAAACCAAGCCAGGTTTTCTCAAACTGGTCCAGGGGCTCAGAGAGTGAAAGGTCACCTGGGCATACCCAAAGGGACAGTCCTGGAGTGCCCTCCCAGCACAGGGAACCCCCAAACCCCTCTGTTCCCACCCCCAGCAGGAAGGGCTGTGGCTGTGACACAATTTATCTTTGGTTTGATCTGCTGGCAGTGTTTGGTCAGAGGTGGGGGGGTCAGATTGGCCTCATGGGCTCAGGCCATTGATGAGCAGGAGCTCTCCTGAGCCTTTTACCCAAAAATCAATGTTCCCATCCCTTCTGATCCTTCGGGATCCCTCCAGACTGGCTTCTACTCTTTGTTTCAGAGACCAAACCTTCCAAAGCCTTTCCCATCTCAAGCCTGTTCTTCTGAACACCCTGACACCAAAGTTCCAGCTCTTTCTGTAACTCCAGCTCTCCCTGCACAGCTCCCTCCTCTCTCATTTCCTCCTGCTCTCCCACTCCTCGTGGCTTCCCCAGGGACACTGCAGCTCTCTCCTGTTCCTCAGCATTGCCTTTCATCTCCTCCTGTTCCCTCTGGACCCCCTTTCCTGCCCACATCAGCAGGAACACTGCAGCAAGCAGCCAGCACCCTCCAGGCCACATCCAGGAGTTGGAATCATCTCTCCATGTGAAAAATGCATGTATTTTATGATTGGCTTTTCGCAAATATTCAAATGAATATTATATGTGCTGTGTTAAAAAGTGATGCTGTATTAATTTTCTTAAGTAATGTGTTAAATATAGTTTTAGGTTATAACAAAATGTTAAAATAGAAACGATGCTATGTAGGATACTTCTTAAAGAAAGGACTTGCAGCGAGATAGCAGCCACAGGACACCTGAATCTTTCAGAGAAAGAGAATTTATTGCTCCATTATCAGGAGAAATGAACTTCTTCCCACCTCGAAGGCGCTGTTGGGATTCAGAGGAAGAAGTTGACCCTGACCAGACAGAATCCTGTGTTTGAATGGAATTTATGCATCATGTATGAAGTGTATGAATATGGAACAGGTTATTGCTTTTAAGGGTTAATCCTCTGTTAACATGTTCCCTTTTTCGGGCTCGTGCTGCCCAGAAAAAGGTACCTGGACATCCATAACTCTTTGTATTTACTGTCTCATATTGTCCTAATTCAATTTGTCCAAATTATTATTACTCTAGTTGTATTACTTTTTTAATAACCATTTTATTACCATTAAACTTTTAAAATTTTAAAAACAAGTGATTGGCGTTTTTCACACTCCAAAATTCACGTCCTTGGAAAAAAACAGCTGAGTGGAGGCGTTGGCACAGAGGGGACAGACCAGCCCCTTTTCATTTGCTGATCGAGCCCTTGCCTGGCCCTCCCCGGGGTGGGGACACAGCGTGACAAAGGTGACAATGCAGGCAGGTCCTGCCTCAGTCAGCACTTTGAGAGAGGAGGTCACCTCTGCTCCAGCTCTGCAAGTCAGATGGAGTTTGTTCCACGTCCTTGGAGAGAGCTGCTGGCAGGCTCAGGGCCTGGGAGAGCTGGACACTGGGAGCCAGGAGACAAAGGGGAGGGTTGTGTTGTGATTTCAGGGTTTACCCCAGAACCTCGGGTCCCTCCCTGACAATTCCCCCCCAGGTGTGTCAGTCCCCTCTCCTCTCCCCTCCCAGCACTGTCTGTCAGTCCTGGAATTCCAGAAGGGATTGGCAGATCCAAAGGATGCCCTCTGCCCCTGGGGGGCATTGGGCCATCCAGGTGTCCTTTGTCCCTCTCCTCCTGTCCCTGCTTGGTGGCTCCCTGCCCCTTCCCTGCCCTGTCCCCGGGGTTCAAAGGAGCAGCAACCCCGGGCTCAGGGAGTTCTGTTGGAGCTGGTGCTGCATTCAGAGSCCTGTGGGCCAGAATAAAGCTCTGGATCCAAACCCTCCATCAGAACCGACTCCTTTCCTTCACCATCGCCTCAAAGCTTCTCCACAGAGGGAAACCTGAGGAGCAGCCCCTGCTATGGGGGGAAGCTCCATCCCAGCACCACCAGAGCTCCTGCAGGCCTG
>JACDOX010000540.1:105275-116265 GCA_014549065.1 Cardinalis cardinalis
TTTGGAACTGCATGGAAATCAGTCAGGGACACTCCCCAGTAAAGGGGATCACACCCCAGGAATGTGATCCCTGTGCCAGGGGTGTGATCCCTGTGCCCCAGGGTGTCATCCCTGTGTCCCCAAAGGTGTCATCCCTGTGTCCCCAGGGTGTGATCCCTGTGCCCCCAGAAATGTGATCCCTGTGCCGTGGCTGTGATCCCTGTGCCCCAGGGTGTGATCCCTGTGTCCCCAAAGGTGTGATCCCTGTGTCCCCAGGGGGATGATCCTTGTGTCCTCAAAGGTGTCATCCCTGTGTCCTCAGGGTGTGATCCCTGTGCCGTGGCTGTGATCCCTGTGTCCCCAAAGGTGTGATCCCTGTGTCCCAGAGGTGTGATCCCTGTGTCCCAGAGGTGTGATCCCTGTGTCCCCAAAGGTGTCATCCCTGTGTCCCCAGGGTGTGATCCCTGTGCCCCCAGAAATGTGATCCCTGTGCCGTGGCTGTGATCCCTATGCCCCAGGGTGTGATCCCTGTGTCCCCAAAGGTGTCATCCCTGTGTCCCCAGGGTGTGATCCCTGTCCCAGGGGTGTGATCCCTGTGTCCCCAGGGCTGTGATCTCTGTGTCCCCAGGGTGTGATCCCTGTCCCAGGGGTGTGATCCCTGTGTCCCCGGGTGTGATCCCTGTGTCCCCAGGGTGTGATCCCTGTCCCATGGGTATGATCCCTGTGTCCCCAGGGCTGTGATCTCTGTGTCCCCAAAGGTGTGATCTCTGTGTCCCCAGGGTGTGATCCCTGTGTCCCCAGGGCCAGCTCCCCATTTCCCTGCCGTGGAAAGCTCCTTTGCCAAAGACTCCCCAAGCCTCTCCCAGCATGAATTAACCCCCTGGTTGCTGCTGCCCACCAAACGCCACCTCCCCGAGCTGAGTGCGGTCTGCAGCAGGCTCAGAGCAGCGGCTGAGCTGCAGCAGCAGCGTCTCTGCGTGGGTGTGCTGAGAGACCCGAGCCGGGGACGTTTGAGGGCTGTTAAGCAGGATTTCCACACAAAAGGAGCTATTTAAATTCCCTCTTCCTTTGCAACAGGCAAATTCAACTTCATCCRGAGAGCTCAAAGCAATTCGGTAAAACCACAGCGAATCGTTTGTTCAGCATCTGCTGCATCAGTGCTGGGAGCATCTCCCGACCCCCCAATTGCCCCAAAATGCCCRGGGGGGGACACGGGGCTGGGGGTCCGGCCAGTGGCACTTCTGCTGCCACGTTTGGGTGAAATCTCCCCAGATTCGAGGCCTYCTGGGCTGTGGGCACCCCCTGGGTGGGTTCAGCGCCCTCCTGCAGCCCCTGCAGGATTCCCCAAGCGCAGTGCCGGGTCTGCCCTGCTCCACCCGGAGCTGCCCAGGCAGGGACGCTCTCCTGGTGGGGAGAGGATCCTTCAGGGCACAAAGTGTGCTAYAATTTTATATTTATAAAATYATAAATAYATTTTATAATATATTATACACTTATATTTATTTCTATTTATTTTTATCTATTTATAATATTTCATCATATATAAATATTGTATATTTCTAATTAGATAAATTAGAAATATACAACATTTATATATTATAAAATATACATATTATGTATTTAACAATATTGATTATTATTATCATATTTATATTATATTTGGATATATTTTATATTTTATTATGTATTTAATATATAATATAATATAATATAATATAATATAATATAATATAATATAATATAATATAATATAATATAATACTTACTTTACATATTATATATAGTGAATATATTATAAAATATTATAAGTATATGATATTTTATATTAAAATATATTATATAATATTTATATATTTACAGATAAAACCAGGCAAGCTGCAATGGTCAGGTCACACATCTGGCTGGAGCAGCTCTGGGAAGTGCCTGGGTGCCCCATCCCTGGCCTTTGGAGGAGTTTATTTGGGATTTCTGTGGCAGACACGGGGGAAGGTGACTGACAATGCTCTCCTGTGTTTTCTGTGCAGAGGAGCCGAGGCTGGCTGTGCTGGACCCTCCACCATGTGAACGTCCCCAGGCTCCAATGCCTCAGCAGAGCCCCATGTCGGAGCAGCCCTGGACCTGCAGAACGGTGAGAACTCCCTGGGCTGCAGTGGGATTGGGGGTTGTGCACTGGGACACTCAAAATCCAGCTCATTTTGACCTCGTGGCCACCCCTGCTTGGTGGCATCAGCCCCCTCCTTGTCCCCTCTCCCATGGAGCAGCTGGGAGATGTCCAGCCTGTTGTCACCACCCCAGAACGAGCCACCCCTGCTTGGTGGCATCAGCCCCCTCCTTGTCCCCTCTCCCATGGAGCAGCTGGGAGATGTCCAGCCTGTTGTCACCACCCCAGAACGAGCCACCCCTGCTTGGTGGCATCAGCCCCCTCCTTGTCCCCTCTCCCATGGAGCAGCTGGGAGATGTCCAGCCTGTTGTCACCACCCCAGAACGAGCCAGAAGAAGCTCAGGCAGAGCTGTGGTGTGAAAATCTGGGGTGCTGAGCTCAGGGTTGGTGGCAGGCAGCAGTGAGACCCCAGCCTTGGTCACTGTTGGACCCTCAGCCTTGGCCGTGCCAGGATCCATGTGCAGCAGTGGTTTGGGGTTTGGATGGATTTCCTGGGATTTGGGAGTTCATCAGCTCAGAGAGGAGCTCTGGAGGCTTTGGCCCTGCTCTGCTGTCCAGATGCCAGACAGGGACTGAAGCCACAYGTCCCCTTTCCCTTCCCCCATGGAGATTTCTGGTTTTTGGGATACTCGTGGGGCTGCACATGGGAAGGAGCTGAGCTCTCTCCTGGTGCCCCAGCTGATGCCCTGCAGCCACAGATCTGGGACTGACGCCAGCGTGTCTCGCTCCAAATGTCACCACTGCCACATCAGTGTCACCCTCCAGCCCGGGGGGTTTGGGGGTGGCACAGCTGAACCCCCCTCCCCGAGCTCTGCTGGGCCCCTCTGGGATCTCCAGCGAGGCCAGGAGGGATCTGGGGTGGATCCCTCTGTCCCCTCCCCTCTCTGGGATGATCCTGGAGTTGGTCCCGCTCCCACCTCGTGTGACAGGGCTGGGTTGGGATGTCAGGAACCCTTTCACCCCTGGCATGGGTTGGGATGTCAGGAACCCTTTCACCCCTATCATGGATTGGGATGTCTGGAGCTGTTTCACCCCTGTCCTGGGTTGGGATGTCAGGAGCTGTTTCACCCCTATCATGGGTTGGGATGTCTGGAGCTGTTTCCCCCCTGTCCTGGGTTGGTATGTCAGGAGCTGTTTCACCCCTGGCATGGGTTGGGATGTCAGGAGCTGTTTCACCCCTGGCATGGGTTGGGATGTCAGGAGCTGTTTCACCCTTGTCCTGGGTTGGGATGTCAGGAGCTGTTTCCCGCCTGTCCTGGGTTGGGATGTCTGGAGCTGTTTCACCCCTGGCATGGGTTGGGATGTCAGGAGCTGTTTCACCCCCGTCCTGGCATTTTCCTCTCTCTGCTCCCATGATCATAATTGGGATGGCAATAAAATCTCCAGTGAAGCAGCAGCTGCAGACAGATCTTAAAAAACGCTCTCAGCCCTGGAGTGCTGCTGAGCAGAGCTGGGAGGGGGAGGGAAAGCTGTCACTCCGTGCTGCTCCTGCCTGGAATTCCCACTCCCAGCAGGGTTTCCAGCAAATTGGGGGCTCCACCTGTGCCCCCTTTCCCCCCTGTGCCCTGCAGGGCTCCGAGCTGGGTTCTGCAGAGCTGAGCAGCCCTGCTGGGACCAGGCTGTTCTCCAGCCACAGCTGCCTGTCCCTGCAGCTGTCCATCAGTCTGGCCTGTCAGTCTGCTCCTCTGCCCACATGTCCAGCAGTCCAGCAGGATTAAAGCCTCTGGAATGATGGATCCCCCTGCTGAGGTGCAGAGATTGGCTGGGAGCAGCCAGGGCTCCCTCTCCAGAGGGCAGCTGGCCTTGCTGGGCACCCCTGCCAGGGATGAAGGCTCCCATGGGGTGTGACCGTGTTCACAGGGGTTCTGGGATGAGGGAAGAGAYGAGGATCTGACTCCATGTTTCAGAAGGCTTGATTTATTATTTTATKATATATATTACATTAGAACTATACTAAAAGAATAGAAGAAAGGATTTCATCAGAAGGCTGGCTAAGAATAGAATAGCAAAGAATGATAACAAAGGTTTGTGGCTCGGGCTCTCTGTCTGAGCCAGCTGACTGTGATTGGCCATTAATTACAAACATCCAGCATGGGCCAATCCCAGATGCACCTGTTGCATTCCACAGCAGCAGATAACCATTGGTTACGTTTTGTTCCTGAGGCCTCTCAGCTTCTCAGGAGGAAAAAATCCTAAGGAAAGGATTTTTCATAAAAGATGTCTGCAACAATGGGGCTGAGCCCCCAGGAGCAGGGTCCTCCCTGTGGCTCAAGGCTGCAGAGAGCCTTTGCTTTATCCAGGAGCTCAGAGAGGGGACTGGGACTGCCCTGACCATTGTCACCACAGCTCAGGTGAGGGATTTGGAGGAGATTTTGCCATCAGAGGTGCAGCACTGGCAGCCAGTGACAGCAATCAGGGTGTGATTTATGTGCCAGCCCCCCGAGGGACTCAGGCCAGCCTTCCTGAAGTGCTGAGCTTAGTGAAGGAGCTGATCTAACGAGGGCTGGCATGGCTGGGCTGGACAAATGAGGTCGTGTGCTGGGGCAGAGCCCCTGGGAGGCAGCTGGGACTGAAATCACTGGGAAATCACTGTCCAGCAGCAGGGCAGGGCTGTCCTGGGCACTGAAATCACTGAAAAATCGCTGTCCAGCAGCAGGGCAGAGCTCTGCTGGCACTGCAATCACTGTCCAGGAGCAGGACAGGGCTCTGCTGGGCATTGAAATCACCAAGAAATCACTGTCCAGGAGCAGGGCAAGGCTGTCCTGAGCACTGAAATCACTGGAAAATCACTGTCCAGCAGCAGGGCAGAGCTCTGCTGGCACTGCAATCACTGTCCAGGAGCAGGACAGGGCTCTGCTGGCACTGAAATCACTGTTCAGCAGCAGGGTAGAGCTCTGCTGGGCATTGAAATCACCAAGAAATCACTGTCCAGCAGCAGGGCAGGGCTGTCCTGGGCACTGAAATCAYSAGGAAATCACTGTCCAGGGCTCTGCTGGCACTGCAATCACTGCCCAGCAGCAGGGCAGAGCTCTCTGGGCACTGCAATCACTGTCCAGCAGCAGGGCAGGGCTGTCCTGGGCACTGAAATCACCAGGAAATCACTGTCCAGGGCTGTGCTGGCGCTTCAATCACTGCCCAGCAGCAGGGCACGGCTGTCCTGGGCACTGAAATCACTGTGAAATCACTGTCCAGGGCTCTGCTGGCACTGCAATCACTGTCCAGCAGCAGGGCAGGGCTCTGCTGGGCACCTCTGGGCAGACTGGGACCAGTGCTGGCACTGGGGGGGTTTGCACGTCAGCATCTCAGCTCTGCACACCCCCGAGCAGCGTCATCATCATCATCATCATCCATCAGCACTCTGAAAGGTGCCTAATTACAGCCTCTGCTTTCCTGTTCCCTTACTCATCCTCCTGCCCCAGCACCTCCTTTGTTACCCAGCTGCTGGGCTGGAGCAGTGGAGGCGCAGGGTCCCTTCCTGTGATGAGGTCTCACGTCCTCCCTGCTGCTCAGAGCTCCTCTGGGTGATTTGTCCCCCCCAGCAGGAGGGAACACCCCCAGAGGTGTCCCCACCACGCCCCGGTGCTGTGTCTGGGGATGTCCTGCCTGGTCATTCTCTCTGTCCCCTCCCACGTGGCTTCAGCCACGCTGTGGTGCTCTCAGTTTGCTCCCAGGCTGTGTTTTGGTGCAGAAGGTGAGGGATGAGCTCAGCAGGGAGGCAGGAGGGGGAGGCAGCTGCAGAGGAAGGAGCAAATTCCCCTCTCTCATTTAATGCTCTGTATTTGTGTGTCTGTGGGGGCAGGAGCCCTTACCAGGAGCTTCTCTGTGCCTGTGGCTGTGCCTGGCTGTCACATCTGTGCTGCTGGGGCTCTTGTGGGCTCGTGCTTGGTACATCCAGCAGCGACGAATCTCATGTGGACCCTGCAGCTGAGGTGCCAGGACAGTTGCCAGGGCTTGGRGTTCCTTGTCCCTGCTGGGGACAARCCTGGGACCAGGCCAGCCTTGGCCAAGGTTGGTTTGGATGGGCACCTTTRGGCTGGGATGGGGAGCTTGGCAAAGCCCAGCTCTGGTGGCAGAGGAGTTTCTGGTTTGCAGTGGGAGTCTCCTGGATGTCACCTTGCTGCTGGGGCCTCTCCTGGCTGGGTCAGTGCTCAGGGACAAGGACACCATGGGGCTGTGGCCAGCACCCAGTCCTGGTGACAGACTGGGGTGGGAYAACACCAGGAAGGCCATGAGCTGTCACCCTGCAGTTGCCTCCCAGCCCCTCCTCATCCTGCCCCTGATGTTAATGAGCTTCTGCAAATTAAAAGTTCTCACTTGARCCCTCAAAATGAGGGTTCAAAACATGAGCCCCTGTTCTCCATGCAGGGACCAGAGCCACTGAGTTCAGCTCCAGGGTTCCTGGGGGCATCAGTGGCAGCTGGGTGGTCTGGGGTGCAGCTGAAGAGGGGGAGTCAAGCTCAGCCTCTGCTCTGCTCCTGCAGGTTCTGRGGCTGTTGAGATCCAGGTCAGGTTCACTCTCAGCCATCATTTCCCAGCAGCAGTCGAGATTCAGCTCTGACTGTGGATCAGTCAACCCACCTTGGGTGGAAACGAGCCCAGCACCCACCTGCYCTGCCCCCCTCCCCTACTTTTAGAAGAGTTATCCACTTTGGTAGAGAAATAGAGATGCTCATGGAATATTAAACACCTCCCTAAAGCCCCAGTTGCTGATGAGTGGCTCCTGCTCCTCATTGCCTGGTGCAGGCAGTGACCTTTCAGAAATGTTGTACGTCGTGGTCGTCTCTAAATGTCTCCTCTCCTGGGAGCATCTTGTGGAGATAGAGATTCAGACATGATGTCTGTCAAGAAGAAAAGCAGATTGTGGCCAATCTGGGGCTGCCTGTGCAGTGTTGCCTGGGCCACGTGCTCGGGAATCATAAGGTTGGCTCTAAAAATAAGCGGTGGCTCCTTTCGGGTCGTCTCCTTGGTGCCGTGGCTCTTCAGGGAATCCTCAGTGCTGGGAGTTCCCACGTGGGAGAGRAGTGGAGAGTCCTGTGGCTGCTGGGGACTCAGGATGGGATCCTGGGGTGGGAAGACACCGTGGAGACACCAGGGAAGGAAGGGCAGGTCCTGCCTCCCCTGGGAGCTGCTCCGGCGCCGCTCGGGCGCCCCGAGACCTGGGGCTGCTGAGCAGGAGGAGCCTCGTGAGAGGCAGCAGCTGCCACTCACCAAAATAACTCCCTTCTCTGGAAGCTTTTCATGTTCTCCAGCCATCCCTGAAGTCACCCTGTGATGACCCAGCCTGGCTCCTGCACAGACAGCTCCTTCCACACCCCCTTCCCCATTCCCTTGCCTTGCCAGCAACATCTGCTCTGCCTGAGCAGCCTTGAGAGGGACACCAGGATGACATCACTAGCACAGCCACCACAGGGCTGGAGGGCCTTCTCTGGAAGCTTTTCATGTTCTCCAGCCATCCCTGAAGTCACCCTTGGGGATGCTCTGTGGTGACACAGCCTGGCTCCTGCACAGGCAGCTCCTTCCACACCCCCTCCCCATTCCTGTGCCTTGCCAGCAACATCTGCTCTGCCTGGGCAGCCTTGAGAGGGACACGAGGGTGACATCAGCACAGGGCTTTTGGGRATGGCCACTTGGCCACCTGGTGGCCTGAGGACTCTCAAGGTGTTCACTGTTGGGGAAGATGAAACAGGAAAGCTTTATAAATATGATTGTCTGGCAAGAGATTTTGAGAATATAGAAACTATAAGCGAGATTGAAATGAAAGCAAGCTTTGAGATCCCTCAGTTACTGAACAACTGGAAAACAATGGTGTGGCTGGCTGAAGGTGATCCCCTTTTGATGGAACAACACCCTCTGCTTGCAGACAGGCCCAAGGGTCAGAGCAGACCCTACAGCTTGGCAGAAGGGGCCCAAAGAGGAGTTTTTAGGGTTTAAAATGTAACACAGTGTGGTAATGTAGTGATTCTTATAGGCTGTATGGAAATGCTCTAGGATTTGTATCTTGTACTAGATTGGTTAGTGAGAATCAGAATATTCAACACAGAAGAAGATTGACTGTATTGTAACGAGAACCTCATTCTCTTACCCTTTTACTCTCTTATCCTTCTATGCTCTTACCCTTTTACGCTCTTACTCTCTTTCCCTCTCATCCCCTCTCTCCTCTCAGTCCTGCTCTGAGCTGTGGCTGCAGCTCCCAGCAGGGCCCTGCACTTGGCCCTTTGCAATAAACCCCAAGTTCCACGACCAGAAGAAGATTTATTGTATTGTAACAGGAACCTCGTCCTCTTTTACTCTCTCTTTACCCTCTTTACTCTTCCTCACTCTCTCATCTCTTGACCACGCTCTTGCCTTCTCTCTCTTTACCCCTCTCTCCTCTCAGCCCTGCTCTGAGCTGTGGTTGGCAGCTCCCAGCAGGGCCCTGCACCCAGGCCCTTTGCAATAAACCTCAAATTCCGAGACCAGAGGAAGATTTATTGTATTGTAATGAGACCCTCACCCTCTGATCCTCTCTTTTGCTCTCTCATTCTCTCTTTACCACTCTCTTTATCTCTCTCTCCCTCTTTGGGGCCTGCTCTGAGCTGTGTTTGGCAGCTCCCAGCAGGGCCCTGCACTTGGCCCTTTGCAATAAACCCCAAGTTCCAGCCCTGGCTGCAGAGATCTCTSSTCTCCRTCCATCCCCACCATCCTACCCCCCGATGCTCCCACAGTTCCCCAGGTCCTGTGGGGTGGGAGATGCTCAGTAGGGCCCCTGCTGGGTGCCCTCAGTGCCCACCCAGCCATTGCTTCTCCCTCTGCTCCTCCAGCCCTGCCCAGCCCAGCCCTGACCCAGAAAAACATGCTGAGAGCCTCGGAGCCAGGAGAATTTGTTTCGCAGCCAGCCCCTGATGGGATTAGGAATAACTCTCTCCTGGATAATTCTCCATTAGGTCTGGCGATTGATTTCCTTCCTTTTTACCCCCAGCTCTGTCCTGCTCTCCCTGTTTCAGCTGGATTATTTATTCTCATGCTTGGCTTGCTAATTGCCTGATCACCAGAGCTGAGGCTTGGGCACATCCCTGGCCTCCTTTGACCCTCCAGTTTCTGACTCTTTGTTTCTGTCTCAGCTCTGATTTAATCCTCTCCACACACCAGCATAAGCCAGGATCTTTCTGCTGCCCTGTGCAGAGGGAGAAGCCTGCTGGTGTCACCCCAGGAGCCAGGGAAGGTCTGAGGGAAGCTCCTGAATCTCCTCCCCATCACCCCTATCCTCCCTATGATCCCTGTCTTTTCTGGGGTTTTTCCAAGCTCAGTGTGGCTCCAAACCCACTGACTTTGCAGACTCGGGGCAAGGGCTAAAATAAAGCTGCAGGAGCTTTTGGTTTGTTTTTGGAGGGTGGCACAGGTCACCTTTGGTCCTCATTTCAGTGCCCCTGGGAACTGTGCTCTGCTCTGAGCTGCAGCAGCAGCTGGAAAAACACAGTTGGATTCCCTGAGTTCACATTTGGGCATCAAACTGGGCTCTGCCAGCTCTGAACGATGCCAGGACACCCGCAGGGGATCCCCAGCAGCCCCTGGGGCCATCATCAGTGTGGGTGGTGTCACCAGTGAAGCTCAGCACGGAGCACACCCCAGGGATTCTCATTTTTTGCCATTTCAGCCTAAAATCATACAGGGGAAGGGTGTTTTTGGAAGGTGTGACTGAGGGCTCAGGGTTTTSCAGCAGGGAAGAAGGAGCAGACGTCTGGACAGGCTTTGGCACAGGACTGGGGCCTGGAGGAGCTCTGGCCTGGGGCAGCTCTGGCTGCAGTTTTCCCTTCCCTCTGGGCAGAGCTTGGAGCCAGGGAATTGTTGGCATCAGCACCCAGAGTGCCCCATCCTCTGCTCTGAGCCCCTGCCAGCAGCTCAGGGAGGCTCCAGCCCATGGAGCCTGGCACRGAGCTGGGCTGGGGACAGCAGCCAGGGAGCAGGGATGGCGTGGGGACACTCAGCTGCCAGGCTGGGCACTGCTCGGGGTGTTCCCAACAGCGCTTGGCTGCTGCTGGTGTTTGTAGGAGCCCTCTCCTGTCTCACGCCAAGTTTGGGACACACTGGCACTGGCACAAGGTGCTGGCAGCTCCCTGTGTGACACAGCACTGGGGTTATCCCCCTGTTGGTGTTTTCAGGGTGGGCATCTGTCATGATCCGTCCTTGCAAACGGGGTTCGTGATGGTTCATGGATTGATCTCGGTGCAAAAAGCCAACACGGCACAGGGGGTTTGCAGTAATAATCAAAACAAATGCACCTTTATTGAATGACCACAGCAAAATGCGATAGAGGGATTAAGGGAGAGAAAAAGGTAGAGAAAGAGAGAAAAGAGAGAGAGAAAGAGGCGATATAGCTACCAAACRTAGAGACAAAGTCCTTTGGTCYAGTCCAGTCAAGGATTTGCTTGTTACGTCAGAGAGATCTCAAAATCTCTGGCTAACTCAGAGGTTTTTATTACGATAATTCTATTGAAAATTGAGGGGGTGGGGGAACAGATACAATAAGGAATAGATGTAACAGGTAGTCCATGCTCTCAGCAGTAAATGAGAGCCATTGTCTCCTTGGTCCAGCGGTCACAACCTGCAGGCAAACATCTGGCTTTGGTCAGCTTGCCTCCCCCCACACTCCTCCCCCGGGCTGGGGGTTTCAGTGCCAGTCCTTGGAAGGAGCAGAGGGGCCTTTTCACATGGGGGTTTCATGTCTCAGTCCTTGATGGAGAGGCTCCTTCCATCTCAGTCTGTCTGTCGTGGTGGTTGTCGAACAGGTGAGGGTCTTCTGTGGGAGAGCACCTGAAACTCAGGAGAAGTCCAGCCAGGCCGAGGGGTGGGACAGCTCCCAAGGCTGCTGTT
>JACDOX010000540.1:144180-155057 GCA_014549065.1 Cardinalis cardinalis
TATGAGCTTGAAACTTGTGATGAATAATCCGTATTAAAAAGGCTGGGAATGGGCAGAGAGGTTAAATATTATATGCTGGAAGGTAAATTATATTTTAATATCAAGCAAGGGTAGCAACTGCGAAGTTTTATTAAATATACAAAATCTGTGCTAAYTGAATGCGTTATTTTAATTAAATGAGTACCCAACCCATTATTTTAAGCTCTTTAAAAGAGACGTTTTTCTTTCGTACCAATATTATTTCTTTTTATCTGAGAATGACTGTAAGCTATACATTTTTAATTTCCCTTACAAATAAACCTTTAAAAACCTTTTCCAAAGGTGTGCTGTGGCAATCTTCAATAATTTCACCTTTCTGCCCCAAAAACGTGGTGCACAACTAAGGTTTGAAGCCATAAATATATCTTAGTGATGTCTACGTGCTCTTACGGAGAAAAAAAAAAACAATTTTTAGCTCGCAGTTAAATATAAAAACGGTTAAAGAACTCTTTCCCCARTCCACACACGAGATGGAAAGGGCAGATCAATGTCCTGAGCATCCACCGCTCCACACCAGCCACCTTAATTCAGGTATTTTCTTTCTTCCCAGCACCTGTGGGGGGTGTTTTAATCTTTCGGTTGAGTTTTTAACCATCAGCTCTCGTAACACTCTTACCCTCGATTCGTTTTGCGGAGTATCCACGGTTACATAAGGGGATAACAACCTTCAATCCCTCAGTATCTTTGCCTAATTGCTGTTTTCCCCTCGCCCCCCCCCCCCCCAGCCCGGGGGTGCCCTCGGGGGTCCCTCCCAGGGCCGGGACAGCGTTGGGGCCTCAAAATCTCATTTTTTTTGTGCTTTTTCCACCCTCCCCTGCCGCCTTTCCCCGYGGGGCCGAGGCCAGGCCGCCCCTCCCCCGCTGGCCACGCAGCGTCCCCCGCCCCTCTCCGGCCACCAGGGAGGCGACAACGAGGATGAGGAAGAGGAAGAAGGCAGCGAGGGCCCAGCGGTGCGAGGCTGAGGGAGGCCGCGGCGCCTCACCTGCTCTGTCCGGTACTGAGGCTCAGCACAGCGGGCATGATGGTGCTTTTATTCCCCTCTTTCTCTCTAGCGAAGCAGTGGCTGTTGAGTATCCGTTGCAGGGAGGATTTCACCATCCGGCCGCTCTGGTCCGAACCCCGAAACCCTCCGCCGCCTCCGCTCCCCACCCCCCAGGCGCTGCTACACAAAATGGCACCGCGGCCCCACTGCCTCCTTATATACCCTCGCTATGTCACGCCCCCCAGAGACCACGCCTCTCAACGCGTGCCACGCCCTGGCACGAGGAAACGGCTTTTATTGGGCAGTTTAGGTGTCTATTTAAATATGTTGCTGTCTATTGGCTAAGCGGAAGGCGGAGRGCGGGACATCGGCGGGGGGTGCCGCACGGGAGGCGGGGGGTAGCGGCGCGTGATTGGCTGCGCGCGCCGCGGGCGGGGCGGGGCCTGGCCGGGCATCGACCGGCGGGCGCTCCTCAACCCCTCACTGCCCTCCGAGCCGCCGGTTCGAGTCCCGCGCCCGCGCCCCGCCCGGCTGAGGTAACCGGGGGGGCCGGGGGAGGAGCGGGGTGTGAGGGAGCACAGGGAGGGAGAGACGTGAAGAGTCATGGAAAAACACGGGCACGTCCGTAGGACGCTGCCCTGGGGCTGGAAGCAGCGGAGGGGCGGCCGTAGGATCACCTGTGAGACCCCCGGGGGCATCCCGCCCTCAGGGCTTCGCACGGAGCTCGGTGCTGAGGGAAACTTTTAATTAAAAATTAATTATAAACCCACCCCAAGTAGTGGGGTGGGTCCGTGAAAAGTCGGGCTCTGGAGTTGTGAGCTGGTTTTGTGGGGAGTGTTTGGGCCAGTCYCCTTTGACCTCGCTGTGGTTTATGGATTTATAGGGGAATAGGGATGGGGAGTATGTGGTTTGTGGGTTTAGAATGGAATAAGAATGGGAAATAGTTGGTTTATGGATTTATAAGGGAATAGGGATAGGGAATAGTTAGGTCAAGGATTTATAAGGGAATAGGGATGGGTAACAGTTAGTTTATGGATTTATAGTGGAAAAGGGATAAGGAATGGATGGTTTATGGGTTAATAGGGATGGGGAAAGGTTGGTTCATGGATTTGTAGTGAAATAGGGAAGAGGAAGGGTTGGTTTATGGATTTATAAGGGAGTAGGGGTGGGAAATGGTTGGTTTATAGGGGAATGGGGATGGGGAATGGTTGGATCGTGGATTTATAGGGGAATGGGGATGGGGAATGGTTGGATCGTGGATTTATAGGGGAATGGGGATGGGGAATGGTTGGATCGTGGATTTATAGGGGAATGGGGATGGGGAATGGTTGGATCGTGGATTTATAGGGGAATGGGGATGGGGAATGGTTGGATCGTGGATTTATAGGGGAATGGGGATGGGGAACATTTGGTTAATGGATCTGTTGAGGATTAGGGGTGGGGAATGGTTGACAGTGATGATCTTTTAGGCTAAAAAGACTTTTTTGCTGTGCCTTCGCAAAGAAGCGGGTAAATTCTGGTTATTTAGCAGAAGTTGGGCTTATCCCTGTAAGAGCCAAGCCATGCCCTCTGCTTTCCATCTCCTGCCAGGGGCTTGGAAATCTGAGGCTTGGGGATGTGGTTGGGTCTTTCTGCAGTCCCACAAGAAGAACAGTCCAGAGGAAAGGATGGGAATTTGGAAACAGGACACCCCCACTGCTCTTCAGGATGGGACTGATGGAAGCAGCTTCATGCCTTGGGGGTGAGGGTCAGCCTCCAAAATCCATTTTAAAGCAGGAAATGTGCACAAAAAGCTAAATAGGTCGTCATTCCCMTGGGTTTGGGAATCAAATCTTTGGCTGAGCCGTTTCTGATAATTTCAGCCTGAAAACCAAGGCAGAGGCACATCCAGGGCACATCCTGAGCAGTGGATTTTATCCTGTATGGAAAGAGAGCTCAAAAGAATGGTGTAAGTGATGGTGTTTGCAGGCAGGGATGCCTTGTAAGTTAAGTGGGGAAAGGTGTTTATAGAACCAAATAAAACTGCTAAAGACACATTGTAATGGTTTTCAAAAATCACGGTTTTCCATTAAAAAACTTAGAGATGGCTGCATTTCTTTTTTTCTTCATCAACTCAGGCCACAACACGCCTGTTTTATTGCCTGCGCTACCAGAGCTGCATTTGGCCACTTCTTAGGGGGTTTTATTGCTATTTTATTTTTATTTGCTTGAAAATATCCCCACCCAGGAGCTCTGAGCACAATGGATTGATCAGCTCCACTTTGCAGAGGGCTCATTGTCTAAATCTCCACCCACCTTTTGTGTCCCAAAGCTGCTGGGATAACCCAGGATGGAACAAAGTCTCAAATAAAAAAGTCAAAATAAGGCAAAAATAAAACAGTGTCTGCTCTCCTGCAGCTCAGAGGAGAAGCCTGGCCTGGCCAGCAGCCAGGGAAAAAAAATTCTGGGAGTCCTGGAAAGTGAAAGGGATGAGAAGAAAGTCCTCTTCCTGCTGCAGGCATCTGCCCTTAGCTCCCAGAACACGACATAAACAGAGCTTGTGCTCACCTCAGCCTCGAGGGTGTTGATTTATGGAGGGGAAACTCTTCTGTTTAATGCATTGCCCAGAGTCCAGCCTGAAACAATGGGAGAGCTGCAATTCCGGAATATCCGGAGCACACGGAGCACATCAGAGGAGATYTAGCAATTCCTGCTTTGTGTGCTGTGTTAGGAAGGTTTTCCTGCTGGGGGCTGGAGGTGTCAGGGGGTGGAAGGGCCACATCAGCACTCGGTGATAGATTTCATTATTTCCAATAATGGCATTTATTATTCCTGTAGTAATCCTCCTGTAACTCCTTATAATGGCTCTGTGTGAGCGGAATCAGCGCTGCAGCTGTTTCCTCTTCCCTGAGAACTGGGAACAGCTTTGCCCTTTGAATCCCTGTCACCTCCATGGTCCATCACTCCATTTCACAGCTGAGTGCCTGGAGAGCTCTGCAAAAGCCCAAGCAACCTGTGCTGGGTTTGTGTTAAACACCACGGGGGATTAGTTCCAGCTGCAGTTTTGCTGAGATAGCCCAACTTCCACCTTAGCAGGGACACTGATTCAGAATTCCTCACACAGAAGCCTCTGACTCACAATTTCAGGAYTATGGCTGAGGCAGTTGGAGATGTTGCCATCCCCAGCTGGTTTTTGYCATGAGTGCCCTTCCTGGGGCAGAGGAATCTGCAGCAGGGTTGTTGCTCCAGCTGCATTCCCAGTTTGGCATCTCAGCCCCTGGAATTACCTAATTCAGGGGGCAGTGAACCCTGACAGTCTGAGCAGCCCAGCTCTGCTGTGGCACAACACACAAGGAAGATTCACAGAATCCTGGAATATCCTGAGCTGGATCCCTCAGGGATGATCAGTGCAGCCCCTGTCCCTGCACAGGCACCCAACACCCCCACCCTGAGCAGCCCTGGGAGCTCCTGGAGCTCTGGCAGCCTTGGCACCATTCCCTGGGGAGCCTGGGCAGTGCCCAGCAGCCTCGGGGGGAAGAACCTTGCCCTGAGCTCCATGCCAAGGCCTGGCCCAGCTCCAGCCCTTGCTGGGCTCCTGTCCCTGGCCCAGAGCAGAGCTCAGCCCCTGGCCCTGGGCCTGCCCTGGGGAGGAGCTGCAGCCCCCGAGGAGCCTCCCCTCAGTCTCCTGTGCTGCAGCTGAACCAGCCAAGTGCCCTCAGCTGCTCCCCAGCCCCTTCCCCAGCTCCGTGTCCCTCCTCTGGGCACTCTCCAACAGCTTTGGGTCCTTCTGATCTTGTGGTGCCCAAGGTGCCCCCAGCACTGGAGSYGAGGCTGCCCCAGGGCAGAGCAGAGTGGGACAATCCCTCCCTGGGCCTGGTGCCCCCCAGCACAGGGTGGCCCTTGGGGCTGCCAGGACCCAGCAGGGACTCAGATCCAGCTTTGCTGTGCACATCCCAAGAGATGCTCCTGCCTTAGAAGAGCCCAACTTGGGCACCTTGGTCTGGTTCTCTGGATGTCTACTGATTTCCAGGACATCTGGGTCCTGTTTGGTTTTGGGATTTGCTGCTAAATTTCTTTTGTCCTCAGCTCCTTCCCCAGCTCCATGTCCCTCCTTTGAACCCTCTCCAACTGCTTTGGATCCTTCTTTATTTCTTTATTACATTGAATTTTTACAACCATTGCAAACAGAGGATCTCATCCATCACGTTCATCCCAAATCCTGTGCAGGTGTCCTCAAACACAAGAATTCCTCCCCATTCCAGCTACCACAGCCTTCCCCTCTCCAACAACTGCATTCCCAAGGACTCTCCCAGTCCCACAGCCAGGAGCTGGTGTCAGTTCTCAGCTCTTGAGGGAGCTCTCCAGAGAGCCCCAGCAGGTCCCAGTTGCTCTGTGCTCTTACCCCAAGCAGGTCACAGCAACTGGGCTGCCTGAAACCTCCTGGGAAAGAATCTTGTACAGCCTGAGTTACTCAATAACCAGAGCAGTTAATGAGGAAAGGACAGAAGCACCAACAAACTGATCTCTTAAAGATCCAAGCTGAAATTGTTTCAGGCTGAGAAAAGCCAAGGTGTTGATTTTCCCAGATTTTCCTTCTTAGTTTCCTTCTGCTTTTTACCCTCTTTTCACAAAAGGGATCTCAAACAATAGTTAAAATCACCAGTCAGTGATTCTTTGTCAAGCTTTTATGGGTTTTACTTTCWGAAAAAGTCTGGAAGATGAGTTTGTGGCAGCACAGGAATAAAATCAGATTTAAAACTGTTGGGAACATATTAGAGCAAGAAATGGGTGTGGGATAAGTAACTGTCTTCCCTCTTCCCTGTGTTTTCAGGTGTGCAAGTGTTTGTGATCAGATAACACAAGATCAGTGCTTAGAAAGATGTTCAGGAGCTGAGACACTCATAAATCTCCCAAGGTTCTGAAATCCTGCACGTCGAAACCACAGCTCTGTAACATCATTTWTTCCAAGAAGGAGAGATAAACCCTTCTGTCATTCAGGTGATTAAAGCAAGATTAAATCACACAGCTGCAAAAATTGCTGCTTCTGCCTGGTTTTCTGCCACTGGTGGAGCTGAGGCTGCTCCTGCATCTGTGTTCTAGAGGAGCAGCAGAGCTCCAGGGATGGGGAATGGGACAAAAATCCTTTTTGAAGAGTAGCAGAAAGCCCTGTGTGTTTTGTGCTGTGCTGCATCACGCTCTCAGGGCTCTCCTGGAAGGTGGAAATGGATGTTTGTGGCATTTAACAGCATCAGGGGAATCCATCCTGCTCTGATTTGCTGACAGGGAAGAAGATGAGAGAAAAACATGAGCTCCCTTCCAAAGCATGTGCACTCCATGCATAGCATTGCCCATTTAGTACCTCCCCAAAAATGGGAATAAAATAAATAATTTTTATTTATTTATTATACAAATTATTTTATTTATTTTTTATACAAAAAAAGTAATTTATTGATTTATTGAAGCAGGCTTTCAAATCCAGTGGATCTGATTGCCTTTTCTCTCCATTCCACTGCAAGAAGATTCTGCTTATTCTTCCAGTTTTGAGAGGTGTCTGGAGATGCAGCCAAGCACCAAAACAGGACAGAAGCTGAGGCAGAGATGTCATCAGGACATGTTTTCATAGAAATCATTGTCTGTGATGACTTCACCCTCTCATTTAGCTGATTTTAGTCATGGAATAATTTAAATGTTCCTGTTGGTCAGCTCTCTGTGGAGACAAAGGACAGCAAAAGCTTGTGAGGCATTATCAAAACACTGGAGAGTAATATTTCTATACTTATCAGACCTATATTTTATAATTCTTAATAAAAAAATGGCTTTTAAATCTACCCCTCTCCTTCCTTAGTACTTCTGGTTCATCTCACAGGTAACAGTTAAGTACCAGTTATCTAATTTTAAATACTCCCCCACTAAATCACTCTTTAGTGTGTCAGAATCTATTCTGATCTTTGTGGGACAAGTAATTAGAACACCTTTCCTAGCTGGAAAAACTCTCATTTTCATTGTCATCCCTGTGAGAATGATTTCATTTGAAGGTCAGCCTTTCTGCAGACCCACTTGTGCTGGAAGGAGATTCTGCCAAATGAAGCCAGAATTTTTAGGTGTTTACCAGCACAGGGAAGAATTTATTTTTCCAAGATCTTTGTGAGATACTGAACTAGAAGAAAACAGTCATCAGGCCAACAAAAAAAAAAGTCTGTGCTCTCACAAAAAAAAACCAAAACAACTTTGGATCTCTGTTTTTCCACTTCAAAACAGCTGGCATGGAGAGGGATTGAATGCAGATGAGGTAATAGATGTTTAGAATGCTGTAAATTCTCATTTATCTGAATTAAGGGTGGAATCCAACATCACCTGGGCACCTGGGAAAGGCTGAGTTGTTCTTTTTGAGTCTGCAGGCTCAAACAGAGCAGTTCCCACATAAAAATAATGTGGGGGCAGAGGGAGGAGGTTGAAGTGGGAACAGGAAATCAGCTGGAAAGGGGCTTGGCCAAGAGCAGGAGCCACAAGAAACACTCAGAGGGTGGCACCTCATGATTTCTGGGAAGTGTGCTGGGGCACTTTGATGTTATGGCTCTGCAATTCAGGGATAATGTTCCACAACACTGATTCCTGTATTGATTTTTCTCTGGCTCTTGCTGCCAGTTGTGAACAAATGGCCCCGAGGAATTTGGAGGTGGTTGCAAAACAATGGAGTGAAAGACGTTGCAACAGCCTCCCCTCCCCACCCCATTTTCTGTTTCGTTTCTGCTGGGCCAGAGGCAGCTCAGCTCCAGCCCCTCTCCCGAGTTACCCAGAGGTGATGGATGTTGGATTATGCCCTTTTCTGAGAATTTTCAGAGTTTGCTGAGATTTTTCATGCCCTTTTCTCAGCTGCCCAGAGATGGGGCAACTGAGAGGTGTTTTAAAAACTTTTATTCTATTTTCAGTGTCATGTGAAGGATGAAACAATACAGATGTTATAATTCACACCATCACAATCAGAAGCCAATCATTGCAATACATTATAAGCATTTATTGGCCYATCAGCTTTAGCTACACCATGCTGTAAATACCTTAAAGCAAATCATCTAAAATTACCCCTCATGGGTAAATTTCTTTATTTTAAGAATGTTCTACAAATCCATTTCCCACATTGGAGCTCTTTGTCTTGCTGAGGAGTCACAGAGTGGAGTTAATTTGGGGAGTGAGTGAAGCCCTGTCCCTCCTGTTTGTATGGAAAGGGTATTGGGGTCCTGAGCAAACCCTTTGCAAACCCCTCACAATCAATCCCACCATAATCAGCATTTCAGGCTCCCTGGAATTCCTCCAYGAACATTTTCCTTCCCCTCTCTTGCTTGCTGGAGCCTGTGCGTGGTGGATTTAGGAGTTTATTTTTTTATTCCATTTTTATTCCATTCCCCCCTCCCAAAATCCACCAGGATCCCAGGTTTTCCTGCAGGACCATCCCCTTGCCCAGCCCGTGCTGGGAAGGGGAAGGGGAATGGGACAGCCTGGCTTGTTTTCCTCCAGTTCCTCTTGTGCTTGGCTCAGGCAGCCTCAGGGATGAGGAAGTGCAGCTCTGCTTTTGTAACCCCTCATTTCGTTTGGAAATGTTATCCAAACAAACAGCTGCCAGCAGGATGAGCTTAAGACCTGTGCAGAGGCTGCTCTGTGAGAAAGCAGCTCAGAGGGAGCTGTGCCTGCTGAAACATCTCACCCAGCAGCTCATTAACGTGGAGATACTCAAAGGAGACTTCCCCCCCCCTCACCATTAGATCCTGCCTGTGATAAGAGCATTAACGAGCATATTTTCCCATAAATAAAATGAGCAGGCCTGGAGGGCAGGGAAGGTTATTTTGCCTGGAATCAATTCTATCCCACACTCACCCCTTGGAGAGCTGGGGCTGAGGGAACCAGTTCCCCYTTAGAGCCAGAGACCAACGGGCTAAGGTGGATTTCTTCCAGCTCTGTGTGCTCCACACTGCTTAATTTTGGGGATAATCCACGTGGATTCTGTCACTGGCCAGAAATCCCTGTGCTCAAGGCCAGGGCAGCCCTTGGGGTGCTGCAGGAGGAACAGGAAGGTCCAACTTTGGTAAAAAGGTTTTTTTGCCAGGTTGGTTTTTGACTGCAGGAGGGACAGGAAGGTCCAACTTTGGTAAAAAGGTTTTTTTGCCAGGCTGGTTTTTGACTGCAGGAGGGACAGGAAGGTCCAACTTTGGTAAAAAGGTTTTTTTGCCAGGCTGGTTTTTGACTGCAGGATGGACAGGAAGGTCCAACTTTGGTATAAAGTTTCTTCTTTTGCCAGGCTGGTTTTTGAGCTGCAGGAGGGACAGCCTGGGGAAAAGCTGCTTTGGCCAGGCTGTTTGTTGAGCTGCAGGCGGCCTCGTGCTCTCTGCATCCGTGTCTGAACCAATATTTACTCAGGGCTCTGTGTGCTGGGATTGTCAGCAATCCYTGCAGTGAGAGCGGGGCTGGAGCCTGCCCAGCTGAGCAGCTTCCCTTGTTTACATCTTTTTTTAAAAATACTCCTGACTTCCAGGCTGGGGAGAGGTGGCAGCGTGACAGCTCTGGTGAGCACCAGCCCTCCCTGCAGCAAGCTGCCCATCCCAGAGCCTCTGCAGGCAAAAATCCCCTCTGGAAGGGGGTCTGGGCTGGCCTTGGCATCTCCCCAGGGAGTGACACACCTGCTCTGGAAGTGACAAACCAAAGTCCAAAGGTTTGGTGCTCCCTAAGGGACTGGCACTGCYATCAAAGGAGCCCCCAGGCTGCCACCACGCTCAGGAGCGGAGGCTTTAGATGAAAACAGCTTTAATTCAGTGCCAGAATTTTCCAGTTTTATTTATGGAGCTGTTCTAGATACAGATTAACTTCCCCTGCCTCCTGTTGGTCATTAACTCTGGGAGAAGCTGAGCTTTGAAGGGTTCATTGCTCCAGCAGAGGGGTGAGCAGTGCGGTGTTTCACAGCCTGTCCTGGTGTTTCCAGAGGARCCAGACTCCAGGGAGCTCTTCATTCCCATGTGTCCTGCTGTGTGTGGCACACACAGACACCCTGACTCCTCTCTGGGAGAGCAAACCCCACTTCCAGCAGAGCTGAGCACGTGCCCTGAGCTCTTAATGAGAGCAGCAGATTTCCTAAGGTGCTGGAAGATAAAGAGGTGGCATAAGGAAGGTAAAGACCCTTGAAATTACTGCTCAGGCTTGGAGCTGTGACCTAGTTAGTTTGACTTCCTGCTCACRGTGACTTTTGCCAGCTACATCAGGTGATGAGCTGAAAATCTCCCTCCTCAGAGGTGTGTGGAAGACTGGGAATGGCTGTGAGTACTGGAAATAAACTGSACAGGAGCTGAGATTTCGTTGTGAAATCTGTTTCCTGGGGTATTTAGCCCCTTTTCTGATTCCCCTTATAAATGTTTGTCTGGTTTTGGGTCAGAATTTCCCTGTTGGGTTKTCCAGTGAGTAAATCCTTTCAGACTTTGGTGGTGCTCTGCCTTCCTGCTGCTGCTTCCCTGCTCTTTTGTCCTACAGCACTTTCATTTCCCAGCTCTCAGTTCCTCATTCCCCTCAACATTCCTGGTTTGTTTGGCTTCACACACAGCCTCAYCTGGCTCCAGGATCATGGACTGGACACTCTCAGCCCATTTTCAGCCTCCTTGGGCTCTTTAGGGAGGARAATATCCCCAGGAATCCTTGAAGGAGCTGGATGTGACAGGAGGCAATGGGAGTCAGCAGCTCAGGCTTCAGCAACGTGCACAGAGCCACCACTGCAGCTCTGCTAAACCCAGGCTTGGGCTTAACTTAAACCTGATCCCTGCAGGACAGATCCCACAGCAACCCTAGGGCCAGGGGTATTTTTGTTTTTTGTTGTTTTGTTTTGGGTTTTTTTGGGTGGAGG
>JACDOX010000540.1:192449-215358 GCA_014549065.1 Cardinalis cardinalis
TCTCCCAGCTTTCCCAGGATCCCTCTCTGTCTTAGGTTGGAAATTAGGGGTATTCTGTTCCTATCTGTCAGAGCTGGGGCAGTTCTCTGCTGTTCTTGGGGCAGTTTTTTCTTTCTCTCTCCCACAGCCAACCCTCCCTCCAGGAGATCTCTGCTGTCCATGGCCACTAAGTGTCCCTGCAGGGCTGATCCAATTCCAGCATCCCACGGGGAGATGCTGTGCCCAGGGGAGGAGCCAAGCATTCCTACCTGGATCCAATCTGAGGTTTGGGACACCCGAGCAGCCTTTGCCCCCTGCATTGCCAGAGGAGCAGCTTTCTGCTGCCCTGCACTGCCAGAGGGAGCCCAGGCCCATCTGCAGCAGCCCTGGAGCTGCAGAGGAAAACTCCCCCCTTGTGCAGGATCCCTGCTGCAGCAGAGCCACAGCTGGCACTGCAGGAGGGCTGAGCCCCCATGGGATGGGGCTGGGACACCCCCTGACACACAGGGGGCAGGGCATGCTCTGACTCTGGCAGGGGTTTGGTTTTTTTTTTGTTTGTACTATTACATTTGTACTTTTATTTTTCCTAGTAAAGAACTGTTTTTCCTATTCCCATATCTTTGCCTGAGAGCAACTTAATTTCAAAATTATAATAACTCAGAGCGGGGGGGCTTGCATTTTCCATTTCAGGGGAGGCTCCTGCCTTCCTCAGCACACACCTGGCTGTTCAAACCAGACACCAGGTCCCAGGGCTGCAGGTGCACACACAGGGTGTCAGGTCTATTCTGACTCTGTCAATAAGYTATTTTGTTTGTACTATTACATTTGTATTTTCAGTTTTCCCAGTAAAGAACTGCTGCCATATCTTTGCCTTTTAAATTCAAAATTATATTAACTCAGAGTGAGGGCGTTTACATTTTCCATTCCAGGGGAGGCTGCTGCCCTCCTCAGCACACACCTGGCTGCTCAAACGCAGGCAGTGCCCAGGCCTCCCCTGGCAGTCTCACCTTGAAGGCGATGGTCTCGTAGGGCTCAGCTGCCATCAGCAGGTACTGCCAGCGCCGGTCCGGGGGCTCGATGCGCTGCTCGTAGGCCGACATGAAGCGGTGCCGGGGCATGATGCTCTCTGCTATCTCAGGGTAATCGATCTGGGGGCACAGGGCAGCATGAACAACCCCCCCCTGCACCCCCAGCCCTGCTCAGAATCACAGAATCGCAGAATGATGAGGTTGGGAGAGACCTCTGTCACAGATATCTTTTATGAAATATCCTTTTGCTAGCATTTTTTCTCCTGAGAAGCGGAGAGGCCTCAGAAATGAAATGTAACCAATGGTTATCTGCTGCTGTGGAATGCAACAGGTGCATCATGTTTCCAATTAATGGCCAATCACAGTTAGCTGCCTCGGACTCTCTGAGAGTCACAAGCTTTTGTTATTCTTTCCTTTCCTTTCCTCTTTCATTTCCTTTCCTTTTTCCTTTCCTTTCCTTTTTCCTTTCCCTTTCCTGCCTTCTTATGAAATCCTTTCTTCTATTCTTTTAGTATAGTTGTAATATATCCTTTTCTTTTAATATAATATATGTCATAAAATAATAAATCAGCCTTCTGAAATATGGAGTCAAGATTCTCATCTCTTCCTTCGTCCTGGGACCCCTGTGAACACCACCACAAACAACCCCTCCTCCACACCCCCAGCTCTGCTCAGAATCCCAGAATCCCAGAGAATCAGAATCACAGAATGATGAGGTTGGAAGAGACCTCTAAGATCATCGAGTCCAACCTATGCCCTAACACCTCAACCAGACTCTAGCACCAAGTGCCATGTCCAGTCTTTTTTTAAACACATCCAGAGGTGGTGATTGTACCACCTCCCTGGGAAGAGCATTCCAGTGCTTTATTATTCTTTCAGTGAAAAGTTTCTTCCTAATATCCAACCTATACGTTCCCTGAGGTAGCTTGAGGCTGTGTCCTCTGGTTCTGTCAGTGCTGCCMAGTGGAACAGACCAACCCCACCTGTCTCCAACCTCCCTTCAGGAAGGTGTAGGGAGCAATGAGGGCACCTCTGAGCATCCTCTTCTCCAGGCTAAACAGCCCCATCTCCTTCAAACATTCCTCATAGGGCTAGTACTCCAAACCCCTCACCAGCCTTGTTGCCCTCCTCAACATCCTTCCCAAACTGAGGGCCCAGAACTGGACACAATAATCAAGATGTGGCCTCACCAGCAGCAAGCACAGGGGCAGAATGAGCCCCCTGCTCCTGCTGGCCACAAAATTCCTGATCCAGGCCAGGAGCCATTGGCCTTCTTGGCCACCAAACACATCCCCCAGTGTGGAGCACACCCAGAGCAATCCCCAATGCAAAGGAAATAAACAGCAGAGGAAAGGCTGAGAATCCCAGAATGGTTTGGGATTAAAGACCCCAAACTGAATTAGGGGAAATTTAGGAAAGATGTTGGGAAGGAATTGTTCCCTGTGAGGGTGGGGAGGGCCTGGCACAGGGTGCCCAGAGAAGCTGTGGCTGCTCCATCTCTTCAAGTGTCCAAGGCCAGGGTTASAGCAGCCTGGTCTCATGGAAGATGTCCCTGCCCATCACAGGGGAATGGAAATAGATAATTTTTAATTTTTTTTTTCTTCAGCCCTAACTCTCCTGTGATTCTCATCTCAGACTCCACATTCCTCTCCCACTACACAGCCTGATAGCTGAGCTCAGGGATTTGCTCAACACAATCAGCTGCAGCAACTGGGAAGATAAGGCCTCCTTATTATTATTGATTTATTTGATCCTGCAAAGAACTGCTCATTTAACAGCAGTGTTACCTGGAAAACCCTGACAAGGAGTTTAAACCCTGCCCTTACCTGGAAGAGAAGGCTCTGCTGGCCTGTTTCTGGGTCTCTCTGTTTGGTCACTGCAAAAAAAATTAAGAAAGTTGAGAACATCCCCCAGCAGAGTAGGAGCAGCATTAACCTACCCTGGGAAACACACAAAGCTTCCAACAATTAAATATTACAATATTTTTCTCCTGTTTATCAAACAAAATGTCACAAAGCTGCTTCTGTAAGGTGGGCAGGTCCTGGCACAGGTGCCCAGAGCAGCTGGGGCTGCCCCTGGATCCCTGGCAGTGCCCAAGGCCAGGCTGGACAGGGCTGGGAGCAGCCTGGGACAGTGGGAGGTGTCCCTGCCATGGCAGGGGTGGCACTGGGTGGGATTTAATGTCCCTCCAACCCAAACCAGTCTGGGATTGTGTCACTGCCATGGGCAGTTTTGGGCCCCTCACCCCAAGGAGGACATTGAGGGGCTGGGGGTGTCCAGGGGAGGGAACAGAGCTGGGGAAGGGTCTGGAGCTCCAGGAGGGGCTGAGGGAGCTGGGAAGGGGCTCAGCCTGGAGCAAAGGAGGCTCAGGGGGGCCCTTGTGGCTCTGCACAGCTCCTGCCAGGAGGGGACAGCCAGGGGGGTCAGGCTCTGCTCCAGGGAACAGGGACAGGAGCAGAGGGAATGGCCTCAGGCTGGGCCAGATTTAAGTTGGATATTGGGAAAATTCCTTCCCTGAAAGGGCTGAAAGCATTGGAAGGGGCTGTCCAGGAATCACCATCCCTGGAAGTGTTAGAACACCTGTGGATGTGGCACCTGGGGACATGGTTTAGTTGTGGCCTTGGCAGTGCTAAGTTTACTGTTGGACTCAATGACCTTAAAAGTATTTTCCAACCTAATTTATTACATGATTCTCCTCTGCTGAAGTCYAGCTGCTGTGGGGCAAAACACTGGTGAGATTAAAAAGCCAAATTTTGTACTGAAGGCCAAAAAAACATGAAAAACAGAAAAAACCCCATGAGCTCTGCATGGAGTGAGTGATTTACAGCATTAATGAAAGGTGCTGCAGCACAAGAGAAGGAGGAGATGAAATGCCATCATCTCCCTGGCAGCCTGAGACACACCCATCTATTATTGAAGTGCTTCTCCCTGCCTGCCTGTCAGCCATAAAGAGAAGTTCCATGAGCAATTGAAACAATAAAAAGACTCCAGGAAAGAGCCCATATCTAATTCATGGGCAGAGCTGCTCAAAAGAGCAATGAATAATTCACATCCCACCAAGCAGGGACTGCCCATCAGGGACCTCCTGGGCACCCCTGCCTCACCTTTGTAGCCTGGGCGCCCAATTTTCACAAATTTCTTCACTTCCACTTTGACCTTCTCTGGGGCAGGCTGGGCTGGGGCTTCCTTGGCTTCCTTGGCAGCTCGTCGGGCCCTGGGGATTCATTCAGAATTTAACAATTCTTGTTTCTAAAGGAAACCCAGGGGCRGTTTGAATCCCTCAGCACAGCATTCCACAGGAATCACACCAGGAAATCCTATTTTATCCCCAGCTGTATCCATCCTCCCCCTASCTAAAGGCTGTCACTCAATCCTCACCATGACCTTGAGGCCAGGCTCCACAGACGGATTTGAAAAGACTTGAATTCTTGAAATCAAAATTTAAAAAAAAGAAAAAGCAAAAAGAAAGCCAAACCCACAGATGAAGCAAAGCAAACTGGATTCCTTAAAACAAAACTTAMAAACTTCTCTAAACCTGTATTGATAAATCCAGTTCACATAATTTTGGAATCTCTTGAGGTGGAAGGACCCACAGGGATCATCAAATCCAAYCCCTGGCCCTGCACAGAGACCCCAACAATCCCACCCTGAGCATCCTTGAGAGCATTGTCCAAATGTTCTAACTAGACTCAGACTATTTGCTTTTAAAACTCYATCTCCCTCTTCCTTCAGCAATTTCACAACTGGATTTGAACTTTAGCTTAAAATGGAGATCTTCAGCACCACTTTCCAAGCAGATCCAGGCTGTGCCTCCTGGCTGCCTGAGGAACCACAGTAAAATAACAATCAAGCAGAGTGCAATGGAGTTAAAGGATTACAGACACACAACATCATAACATTAAAGTGCTTCAGTAACGGGGAATAAAGTTATTTTAGAGGATAACTTACAAATTGGTCTGATGCTTCTTCCCCTGGGTATGTGCTAAGTAACTCCCCTGAAATAAAAACCAARGTAGAAGTTAAATGAAGCCATGACTGAAACATTCCTGTCACAGGGTGGTTGCATCACTCCCTGACAAGGGTGTTTWAATCCTCAGCACAGAGGAATCTCACTCCAAAAGTGCAGATTGCTCTCAGCTGCTGAGCTGTCATGATGTCTGGGTTATAAGATATGTATTTTATTTCTTATATGTTAGAAATGATGCAGTTATTTTTGTTAATTGGGCACTCTATCTCTTCTACAACTTATCTTCCCTCTGGGGAGGTATCTTTTGTTAATGGGCCATTGAATCTCACTACATAACTGATAAAATTACATCATCTCCTTGTGAGATGTCCTGCTCAGGGGGAGGAGCTGAGCACTCTTACTTGGATACAATCTGAGATTTAGAACACTGGAAGCAGAGTTTCTCTACTAGGTTCTAAGAAGAACAGCTTTATTTTTTACTAGATTTTCAGAAGAAGATCAAGTTCATCTACACCACTACTGAACCTTCAGAAGAGAACCACACTCCTCCACAAGATCACAGCTCACACTGTCAGGCTTAACCACCTGTCCTAGAGGGCAATGTGTGTTCTATTCCCATCTGTCAGAGCTGGGGCAGTTCTCTGCTGTTTGTGGGGCAGTTTTTTTTCTTCATCTCTTCCCCAACCAACCCTCCCTCCAGGAGATCTCTGCTGTCCATGGCCACTGAGTGTCCCTGCAGGGCTGATCCAATTCCAGCATCCCATGGGGAGATGCTGTGCCCAGGGGAGGAGCCAAGCATTCCTACCTGGATCCAATCTGAGGTTTTGGGACACCAGAACAGTCTTTCCACTGGATTCCCAGAGGAACAGCTGCCTTTCCCACTGGATCTTCAGAAGAAAACTCCCCCCTGCTCCAGCAGAGCCACAGCTGGCACTGCAGGAGGGCTGAGCCCCCATGGGATGGGGCTGGGACACCCCCTGACACACAGGGGGGCAGCTCCTATCCTGACTCTGTCAGKGTTATTTTGTATTACTGCACTGTTTCTTTTATTTTTATTTTCTTCCCTAATAAAGAACTGTTATTCCTGCTCCCATATCTTTGCCTGAGAGCCCCTTAATTTCAAATTTATAACAATTTAGTGGGAGGGGGTTTGCATTTTCCATTTCAGGGAGGCTCCTGCCTTCCTCAGCACAMACCTGKCTGTTCAAACCCACACACCACCCCTCATGTCTCAGCAGTCACTGCCCAGGTGCTGAAGCTCCTGTTATTCCCAAGTTGCTGCTGCTGGGATCAGGACAGGCAGGTGTTCCCCTCACCTCATTGTTGTGCAGTGTCAGGCAAAGCTTGCACTCGTAGGAGCCCAGATGATTTTTCATAAAATAGGGGTCCTGGGAAAAGAATGATGGACAAGTTATGAGCAAAATCCATTGGCAAAGCAAGAGAATAACCAAAATACTGCAGAGTTCTGCTCTGGAGGAAGCTGTTCCTCCTGCTGAGGGTGCTGGGCACTGGGAATGGTCCCAGTCCAAGGACAGAGCTCCAGGAATGTTGGGATACCAATCTCAGGGATGCTCAGAGTGGGATTTTTGGGGGTCTGTGCGGGGCCAGGAGCTRRGCTGATCATCCCTGAGGGTCCCTCCCAGCTCAGGAAATCCCAGGATCCTGTGGCTGAATTCAGATTTTAAATTAACAGCACAAGAGAGCTTTAGGAGGAGGAAACAGAGAGAACCAWCAGCAGCTGTGTGCATTGGTGACAGAATCCCCAACTGCAGCAGGAAACACCAGAACCCAAACCAGCCCTGGAGAGACTGGAAATTGATGGGTACACAAGAGCTGGCACCTCTTTGTCACTCTGTCCCAAAAATTCCTTATTTAACCCCCACATGCCCACAAACAGAAGTATTTAAACCCAGCCCACAGCTCAGCCTGGACACAAGAAGGCTCTGGGGTGACCATGGAGCCTAAAGGGGCTCCAAGAGAGCTGGGGAGACAGGACAAGGTCTTCAAATAGACCAAGAGTAGGTTTAGATGGCATATTGGGATGAAATTATTRGCTGTGAGGCCCTGGCATGGATTTCCCAGAGCAGCTGTGGCCGCCCCTGCWCCCCTGGCAGCATCCAAAGCCAGGCTGGACGRGGCTTGGAGCACCTGAGACAGCTGCAGATGTCCCTGGGTGAGCTTTAATGATCCCATGGATGTGACCCTGCACGGTGTCCCGCGGGCCGTGGGGGTCCCTGTACCTTGTTGATGTCGATGGTCTCCAGGGCCAGCTGGCGGAGCCGCTCCCGCCGGTCGCGGTTGCTCTCGGAGGCCGAGGCCACGCCCCCGCTGCCCGTTTTGCCCCCGGGGCGGTGCTGGAAATCCATGGCGGGGATTCCTGGCCTTCAGCTCCTCCTGGAGAAACGCACGGTCTGGGAAAAGAAAGGGACGGCTGAAGCACGGGATTGTTCAGGCCAGCAGCGAGGACGGGAGGRCACGCCAGACACGCCCCGGGCACACAGCACGGGATGCAATCCCACACCTGGTACCACCACCTCAGGAAAGTGGAGTAAAAGGATCCAGAAAACRCCCCCGGAGCCCTTCCCATCTCCTCAGCCACTCCCAAGCCCAGCTGGGCCCCAGTGAGGCCAAGCAGCCCCACCAGAGGCCCCCCAAGATCCCCAACAGGAGCTTTAGCCTCTCACTTGAGGCACAAACAGCCCCAGAGCTCCCCCATGTCCACCACCAGATCTGCTGCTCCCCCAGCACCCCAACACCCCCCAGAGCCCCAGGGCCACCCTCCCATCATGGGAGGCTCAGAGCCACCCAAGCCCCCAACAGGGTGAGGGGTTCTGAGCTGTGTCCCCAAGCCCCAGGTGAGGTCCTGGAGTCCCCCCTGCCCTCAGCAAGGTCAGAACCCCCCCTAAACCTCCCCACACAGAGCCCAAACACTGGAAAGACCTTTGAGGAACCCCAAATCCTTCCCCACAGAGCACCCAGTGTCTCTCCAGCCACATCCCCCAGTAGCTCCAGTCCTGATTCTCCACTCAAGGYCCCCTGACTCCCACTCGGGTGCTCCTCTGATCCTCCCCATATTCCCAGTGCTCCCCTGGCCCGACCCCAGGTTCCCACTTGTGATTCTCCAGCTCTCCCAGTCCCTCCTCACTCAGCACTCCCAGTCCTGTCCTGCTCCTAGCCCTGGTTTCCCAGCCTGGATTCCCCAGAGCACCCAGCTCTCCCAGTGCCTCCTCCCCAGTCCCTCTCCTCTAGCTCCTGCACTGATTCTCCTGTCAAAGCCCCCCAAATACCCCCAGTCCTGATTCTCCTGATCCTGCCAGTCTCACCCCCTTTTTAACTGTCGTGATTCTCCAGTACCCCCAGTTCTCCCACCCAGCTCTCCCAGTCCCTCCATACCCAACTCTCTCCTCACCCAGCTCTCCCAGTCCCTCATTCCCAGCACTCCCAGTCCCCTTCATACCCAGCTTTCCAAGTCCATCCCCACCCAGCACTCCCACTCCCTCTTTCCCAGTTCTCCCAGTCTCTCCTCACCCAACATTCCCAGTCCCTCTTCACCCAGCTCTACCGATTCCCCCTTCCTAGTTCTCCCAGTCCCTCCATACCCAACAGTCCCAGTCCCTTCTTCCCCAGTTTTCCTAGTTCCTCCATACCCAACATTCCCAGTCTCTCCTCACCCAGCTCGCCCAGCCTTTCCTTACCCAGCTCTCCCAATCCCTCATACCCAGTTCTCCTAATCCCCCCTTCCCAGCACTCCCAGTCTTTCCTCACCCAGTTTTCCCAATCCCTCTACAGCCAACACTCCCAGTCCCTCCATACCCAGCTCTCCCAATGCCTCCTTCCCAGTTCCTCCATATCCCACAGTCCCAGTCCCTCCATACCCAGCTCTCCCGGTCCCATCTTCCCAGTTCTCCCAGTTCCTCCCCACACAGCTCTCCCGGTCTTTGCTCACCCAGTTCTCCCAGTCCCTCCATACCCAGTTCTCCCGGCCTTTCCTCACCCAATTCTCCAGGTCTCTCCTCACGCAGCTCTCCCGGTTATCCCAGCTCCAGTTCTCCCAGTCCTGCCCCGTTCCCCCTCTCCCCTCACGGCCCCCTCCCCCCTCTCGGTACCTGCGCGCGGCCCCGCTCTCTCCCCAGCGCATGCGCGCTCCCGTCCCTGCGCATGCGCGCTCCCGCCGCCCCGCGAGCCCTTCCGGCGGCTCTGAGGGCGCTTCCGGCGGCGGCGGCGGCCCGGGCGGGGCCATGGGCCGGGGCGGGCCCGCCATGCGCTACAACGAGCGGGAGCTGCTGTCCCTGGCCCGCCAGCCCGCCGAGAAAGCGGCCGAGATCCGCATGAGCGTCCCCAAGAAGGGCAGCGGTGAGGGGGAGTCAGGGCTGGGGTTGCTGGGGTGGGAGCAGGACCGGACCGGACCGGGGTACTGGGAGGATCGGGGGAGGCAGGACCGGGGGTACCTGAGGGCCCCGAGAGGGGAATCAGGGCTGGGGTTACTGGGGAGGGACTGGGAGAGCTGGGAGTGAGGGTGCTGGAGAATCCAGGGGAAACCAGGGCAGCACTGGGAGCACTGGGCACAGGGGCTGGGTGGGACTGGCTGTACTGGGTGGGCAGTACTGGGCACAGGGGATGGGTGGGACTGGCTGTACTGGGTGGGCAGCACTGGGCACAGGGGATGGGTGGGACTGGCTGTAGTGGGTGGGCAGCACTGGGAGCACTGGGCAGAGGGGATGGGTGGGACTGGCTGTACTGGGTGGGCAGCACTGGGAGCACTGGGCAGCAGGACTGGGGACAGGCAGACTGGGAGGGCTGGACTGTGGGAATGGGGAGCACCAGTGGTGGGATCCAGTCTGGTTGTGAGGGCTGGGCTGGGCTCAGGRAGATCCCCCATTTCCAGGGGATCTGAGGAAGAAACTCTACCCTGAAATCTCCCAGCAAATTCCCTTGCAAACCAGCCTGATTCCCTGCTCCCTCCCTTGTGCTGAGCCTCTCCTCCTCTGAGGACCTGCTGGACTTTGTCCCTGGGAGGTGCTGGCAGCTCCAGGTGGGGCTCCTGGGATCTGGAGCTTTTCCTGGAGTGCTGGAGGAGCTGCTCAGGGGCTCTGTCACCCCGAGGCCACTTTGTCACCCCCAGGCAGTGTTTGTGGGGGGAGCAGGGCGTGCTTTGGGCTCGGGGCTGGCAGGAGGTGCCCCCTGTGCCCTGTGTCTCAGCCCTGCCCTGCTCCCCCTGTCCCTGCAGTGCTGAAGAAGCGCCTGGTGAAGCTCGTGGTGAATTTCCTCTTCTATTTCCGCACCGATGAGGCTGAGGTAGGGATTGAGCCCCTGGCTGGGGTTTGTTCCCCTCCTCCTTTCTTCTTTTCCTGTGCCTGGATTGTGTGGGCTGGGAAAATGGTGCAGGAAAATGGAACAGGGTCTGGAACCTTCCCTCTTCCAGCAGCTCAGCAGGGCTGCAGGAGAGCTGCAGAGGGACTGGGGATGGAGGGACAGGACACAGGGCATGGCTTCCACTGAAAAAGTGAAATTTAGATGGGCAAAAATTCCATTTGGATGGGAAAAAAAATCCATTTGGATGGGATATTGGGTGGGAATTGTTCTCTGGCACAGCTGGGCCTGCTCACCTGGACAGGAGAAGGCTCCAGGGACACCTCAGAGCCCCTGGCAGGGCCTGAAGGGGCTCCAGGAGAGCTGCAGAGGCACTGGGGACAAGGCCTGCAGGGACAGCACCCAGGGAATGGCTGCCAGTGCCAGAGGGCAGGGCTGGATGGGATCTTGGGCAGGAATTGTTCCCTGGCAGGGTGGGCAGGCCCTGGCACAGGGTGCCCAGAGCAGCTGGGGCTGCCCCTGGATCCCTGGCAGTGCCCAAGGCCAGGCTGGCCAGGGCTGGGAGCAGCCTGGGACGGTGGGAGGTGTCCCTGCCATGGCAGGGCTGGGATGGGATGAGCTTTGAGGTCTCTTCCAGCCCAAACAGTTCTATAAAATACAAGRTAAATCAGGTTTTCAATCCCTTCCCTGCTGTCTGATTTGCTTCTGGCACTTTGGTTCACTTGCACAAGGATTTCCTGTGGCTGATGTTGTTCATGGCCAGTGTCACCCGCTGGCCCCACGTCCCTGAGTTTTACCAGGTGGATTTTGGTCCCTCCTGAGCTGCCCCAGCTCCCCTCACACTGTTTAACCCCTTGCAAGGCTCCAGCACAGCCCTTGCACAGCTCAGTGTTGGTTATTTGGGTGTCACAGGGAATGTTTCATCTTTGGTTTTAAAAGCAAAAGTTCTCTGGTATCACAGAGGGATAAAGAATAGTCTGAATCTGACCTAGAAAACCTGATTAACACCCAATTAACAAATGTAAAGTGCTGCAGGTGAGACTGGCATGAGAAAGTTGATTAAAGGAGCATGAAATGTGGTGCAATCTGAATTATTTAGAAGCAGCACCAGCTTGTGAAAGTTGCTTTCAAGGCTCCAGGGAAGCTCTGGGGGTTCAGCCCTCGTGGTGCTGGGGCTCTGTGGGTTAAACCCTCGTGGTGTTGGGGCTCTGGGGGTTAAACCCTCGTGGTGTTGGGGCTCTGGGGGTTAAACCCTCGTGGTGTTGGGGCTCTAGGGGTTAAACCCTCGTGGTGTTGGGGCTCTGGGGGTTAAACCCTCTCTCCCTGTGTTTTCCAGCCCATTGGAGCTCTGCTGCTGGAGCACTGCAAGATCACCAAAGAGGAGGAGAACGTTTTCTCCATCAGTGAGTGCTGCCTGTGCTCCCTTTGCCTTCCCCTGGTGGCACAGGGGGAAGGAAATGTTGGGACTGCTCAGTTCCTGCTCTCCCTGTTTCCCTGGGGTCAGCTCTGCCCTTCCCCTCCTCTTGGGGTCACTGCCCCCAGCCCTTCTCCTCTCCCTCTGTGGGGTCAGGCTCTGCTCCCAGGGAGCAGCACAAGAGGACAAATCCCTTCCAGTTGTGCCCAGGGCAGGTTTAGGTTGAATACTCCCCGAAAAGGTTTGGAAGCACTGGCAAGGACTGCCCAGGGCAGTGGTAGAGTCACCATCCCTGGGAGTGTTCAGAAGATCTGTGGCTGTGACACCTGGGGACAGGGGTGAACCTGGTGGTGCTGAGCTGATGGTTGGAGTTTTCCAACTTCACCAGTTCCTCAGCCTTTCTCCTCTTCAGCTGTTCCTCACTGTGCCCGTGGCCCATCCCAGGGAGATCTCAGGGGTGTTCCATGGCACAGCCTGTGGGGTTTGCACAGCAGCACTGAGAGCAGCCAGRCCCCTGAGTGCCTGTGGAATCCCTGGCAGGGGGAGCTTGGTTATTGRCAGATCTGCTCTGTGCTGCTGCATTGTATCCAAAAAAACACCCTGGAGAGGCTCAGATAAAGCTGCTCCAGCCCCATCCTCCCCTCTGTGTGTCCTTGTGCAGCTGCAGCTGGGCCAGCTCCCCTGGGAGCAGCCTTTCCTCCCTGTGCCAGAGGTATGTGGCCACAATAACAGGATGTTTCTCCAAGGCCATCCCTGTATCTTTTGGCCTGGCTGCCAGGCACAGCTGTGCCTCTGCTCTGTGCTTCCCTCAGACAGCCTGAGCACACTGGGCCCACAGCACCACGTGCTGGATTCTGGGGTTTAGGGGTGTTGGGGGCTCTGGTGGGGGAGGATTCCTGAGCAGGGTTAAACCCAGCGGTTCCTGGTGTTGGGATGTGTCCACAGCACGTCCTGCCCGGGGTTTGGCAGCAGCAGCAGCTCTGAGGGTCTGCTCAGCAGAGCTCTGGGGGCAGGAACTGGGGGCATGTCCTGCTCAAGGACTGGAGTGGCACCAGGACCTGCTCCCCGTGGTGGCAGTGCCATGTGAGTGTCACATTCCCAAAATCCYCCAGCAAAGGCAGCTCAGGGCCTTCTCCCAGTGCAGTTCAACTCCTTGGTTATCCCTGCAGGTATCCCAGTTCCTCTTCAGGGCTGTTTCTCACTTGGATTTAAATCCTGGTGTCTTTGCAAGGGGCCTCAGGGAGTCAGTCCTGGATCTGGCCATGCTGGTCCTGTTCAGGTCAAACTCAGTTTGGGAAGTTGCTCTTCCCAAGGTCTCTGGCTGCTGTAAGCTGGGAAATGCTCTGGGCAGCTGCCCCAGGCACCCAGAGCCTCCCAGGGAACGGGAGAGGGGCTGTAAGTGGGGGTTGCAGACTCATTCCCAGCTCATCTTAGTTAACAGAGCTGCTAATTGTGGCCTGGCAGAGTCAGGGGAGCAGCAGCAGCTCTGCCAGGACCTGCCTGGAGCCTTTTCCTTGTCCCTGCAGGTTTCATCGAGGAGCCAGAGAGGAAATACTGCTTCGAGTGTGCCACGGAGGAGCAGTGCCAGGAGTGGGTGGAGGCACTCAGGAGAGCCAGGTGGGCTGAGCCCTCGGAGCCAGGGCCGTGCTGGGGGCTCTGGCTGTTCTGGGACCAGGAGCTGGGAGGGCAGTGTTGTCTCCTCCCAGCCAGGCTTCCCTCGGCTCTGAATAGCATCTGAAACTTCCCCACGTCCTTCCYGTGCTCTGTTCCTGTCTTGCAGCTACGAGTTCCTGAGGAGGAGCCTGATTTTCTACAGGAATGAGATCCAGAAGATGACAGGGAAGGTGAGTGATCCCTGCAGGTGTCACCGATGGCTCTGGGTGCCAGCAGGGGCTGTTGCTGCCAGTCCTGCCCAGGCTGTGYGTGGGAAGGAGATCCCAGATCCCACAGGGAGCCGTGGTCTGCACAGCCAGACCTGAGCACCTTGTCCTGGGTGCTCACTCCTACCCTGAGGGMCACATTCCAGTGCTGGAGTGGCCCAAGGCCTGGAGCTGGACAGGTCCAGAGCTGGCCTGGCCTCCCAGGGGCCCTGTGGAACAGTTCACACCCCCCTGGGCTGACCCGTGGGTGGAGATGCTGCTCACCCACCCCCTGCCAGGTGCCAGGAGCATCCCTGCTCTGGGGAGGGAGGTGGCTGTGCCTCCCTGCTGTGTCCTGYGTGTCCCAAGGGCTGCTGGCTTTACCTGCCTCTCACTGGTGCCTCGCTGTGCTCCCCACAGGACCCCCTGGAGCAGTATGGGATCTCAGAGGAAGCTCGATTCCAGCTGGGAGCACACAGGCAGGARCCCTGACCTGCTGCAGCTCCCCACACCGACCAGCTGACTTTTTTATTTATTACCCCAATCATTTTGTATTTTTTTTAAAGGAATTCGTTGCACATTCCCAGTGCCCCAGCTGGGGGGGCTGAGCTGCTCTGTGGGTGCTGCAGTGGGAGCAGAGCCCCCAGGCCTGGGGCTGACAGAGCCCCCAGCTCCTCCAGGCCATACTGGGGCCACCCAGGCCAGCTCCACCCTTCTGCTCAGCTTCCCTGGCTCAGGATCCTCCTGCAGTCTCCCAGGCTCACCCCTGGCTGTAAGAGGATGTGACTGATGCATTTCTGGGCTCCAGGTTAACCCCCTCCTGCCCTCCAGGGAGGAGTGGGAATTCCTCCAGCTCAGCCACGGCTCCAGCTGATGCAGAGGAGCATCTGCAGCCCTGTGCAGCCACGGCCTTTTGGGGTCYTCCCTCCCCTGGGCAGTGCTGCAGTTCCTGGGGGCTGGATAAGCCCATCCAAAAGGACAAAGCTGCAGAGCAGGAGGGAACAAAGGCAGGGAGAGATCCCTGTGTGATCCTGCCTGCCTGCAGAGCTCTGCAGTGATCCAGATGGAGGAGCTGGCAAAGGCAGGAGCTGCTCCCTTTGGCTGGAGGATGGAGCTGCAGGACATGCACCAGCTCAGCCAGGCATTAACCCTCCATTCCCTGAKCCACTGCTGCAGCTTTTCAYCCCTYTGTGTGTCCCCTTTGTCCAGAGGGACAGACCAAAAACCTGTGCCAAGGTCCCAGTGAGCTGCCAGGGAACCAGGGCTGCCTGTSCTGGAGCTCCTGCAGGGAGGAGATGAGGATTAGGAGCAACATCCCCATAGGATCTGCCCTGGCTGTGGCTGCACCAAGGAGAACTGCCCAGGCGTGAGGGATGGACCCTCCCACACCCAGGGCTGCTGCAGACCCAGATTCTCGACTGCCAGAGCAGCTTCCCTGGAACCAGCCCGGGAAAACTCCCAGGAAARGCCTCTGGGAAGGTCCCAGGGGTCCCTGTCAGAGGCTGCTGGCAGCAGGAAYGGGGCTGGGGCRGGCCAGGGYRGGGGYTTGGCCTGGGCTCCAGCTCWGGGCRTTGTTCCCCTCCAGCTGCCCAGCCYAGGGAGGGCRTGGAGCAGCCTCTGAGCTGGGCTTGAAAGGAGTTTTGGGATCTTTTTTGGGAATTAATTCCCAAACCAGAGCCCACACTGCAGCCTTTGGTATCCTGGTGGTCCCTCTTTACCTCGTGCAGCTGAGTACCAGGGGTGATGCCTGTCACTGATGCTTTAGTTTTATCTCAAAGCTGAGATTTTCCCTTTTCCCTCCCCAAATACTCCCTTTCCCTTGAATCATTCCAGGTGCTTGCTCCAGAAATTACCAAAATCAGCTAAGGGCAACAGGGAGGGAGCAGAATCCAGAGGGTTTGAAGACAGATGGCAGCTCCAGGGGAAGCAGCAGCGAGGGATTAAGAGCAGGAGCACACAGGAGCTGTGCTTTAGGGAATCAGTATCCTTGGATGACTCCAAAGGGCATTTTAATCCTGCCCAGGCTGCATTTTTCCAAAGCAGAGCTGAGTTCTCAGCTGGGCCTGCCACCACTGTAGCAAATGTGTCACCTGTGCCTTGCAGGACACCTTTCCCCAGGTGCAGCTGCCACCCTCCAGTGTCACTGTGCAGAAAATGGGTTTTACTTGCTGGGAACAGTTGGGTGAGCAAGAGCAAAGCCCAACATTTGAATGTTCATCACCAATGACATTTCTTACCTGAATGTACAACAAAAGCTGTGAAGAGTTCCAGGGCCAGGCCAGGCCCAGGGACTCAGATCCATTGTAGGGCAGGGCTGGGACACGGGGTGGGATTTAGGGATTTAGGGAGGGAGGTTGGTACTTTGTAGACACTTTGAAATCTGCATCAACTGCTGGTGATTTACAGACAATTGCTCATTTTTCACATTCTCATGACTTTGCTTGTTGTGTTTCAGCTGAGAGCCATTTCTGTGTTGTACAGTGAACATTCCCAATAAATCCTGTTTTAATCTTTGTGATGGTCAGAACTGTTCTACAAAACCAAAACCTCCCTGGGAGGGGTGGCTGGAGCCAGAGGGGCACCAGGGGTGGTTCCTGCTCARGACCCAGCTGGGGATGGCTCCACCAGGGGCTTTGGGGAGGCTTTTTTGAACAATCAGAATATTCTGAGTTGAAAGAAACCTTTAAAGGTCACCTAATCCAGCTGGTACTGGAGCCAGGCCAGGGGCAGGCTCATTCACTCCTCTTCCAGGCTGTGTAGGAAGAGGAGCTGGGTCAGGCTCTGGCCCAGCAGAGCCAGGGCTGGGGGCTCAGGGTGAAGCTGGGGCTGTGTCTCCTTTKAAATCCTACAGGGAACTGGCTCAGGAAGTGTTTGTGGTCTCCAGCTCCAAGGTTTAAACACATCCCTGGCTGCCTGTGGGGTTGCTGCACTGGTGCCACTGCTGGCTRAAAGGGAACAGAGCTTGGATGGGTTGGGAATCACGGAAGTTTAGGTTGGAAAAGGCCTCTAAAAAATCAAGTCCAACSATGACCCAGMACTGCCCTGTGTCCCCAAGTGCCACATCCACACTTTGTTCCAATGCTCCTGGGGCTGGTGACTCCATTCCTACCCTGGGCAGCTCCTTCCARCACTTCCCACACCTTTCAGTGWGTGAAGGAATTTTCCCAATTTCCAATCTAAAGCTCCYCTGGCCCAGCCYGAGGCCGTTCCCTCTSCTCCTGTCCCTGTTCCCTGSGAGCACAGCCCCACCCTGGCTGTCCCCTCCYGKCAGGAGCTGTGCAGAGCCACAAGGTCCCCCCTGAGCCTCCTTTGCTCCAGGCTGAGCCCCTTCCCAGCTCCCTCAGCCTCTCCTGTGCTCCAGACCCTTCCCCAGCCCCATTCCCTGCCCTGGACACCCCACCCTTCCCAGCTCCCTCAGCCTCTCCTGTGCTCCAGACCCTTCCCCAGCCCCATTCCCTGCCCTGGACACCCCCAGCCCCTCAGTGTCCCTTGATGGGCCCAGAGGTGTCCCCAGGCCCTGCTGTCCCTCCCCAGTGCCAGCACAGGATCCCCAAACCCCCAATGGGATCCCCAATCCCCAAACCCCAGAGCTGAAGGTGCTGCCTGGTTCAGGGATCCCTCTGTGCCCCCACGAAACCCCAAATCCCATTTCCCTCCTGACTCTCTGAGGCAGTGAAAGTCCACACGAGCTCGGTGTATTAAAATACAGACACTTTAATATAAAGACAAAACTTCAAAGCATCATTTCAATTACAAATCAAGGGAGACACAAGAAATTAAGTGGAGGGAGGGGAGCAAAAACTAACTTACATTGTGGAGAATTAGAAAGGCTGGGTGGAAATATATATATTATACATACATATATACACACCAGAATTCACACTACTGCTAGGCAGGAATGAAAGGAATGACAGAACAACTTACCAGTATAAAAAAAAATTCCAAAAACAAACCAACCAAAAAAAACCAAAAAAAAAAGATAAATTAGGGGAAGTTTGAACTTTAAATAATTCAGTTTAATAGGCTAAACTATATAAACTAGTTCCTATTCACTAGGAAACATCCCATATCACTGTCCTAAGAAAATGGGTTTTTCTAAAAATCCATTGAAAAATGGATTTTTATTAGTAGTTAAAAGTTTACTAATCAATTCCTGAGCAACAGCAACCTCATCATCTACTGCTTTCCCCATCCAAGTCCCACTCAGCGAGGGCAGGCTCTCACTCCTAAAAAGTTTAAGTAGAACAGAGACCTAAAAAGTTGGGTTTTAATTGGAAATCGATCACTTCAAAGATTAATAGGTTAAAAAAGCCAAGCAGGATGGACCAACCCATTCCACCTTTTCCTCAATAACTCCAGAGACAAAACCTTTTAAAAAAATTATTTGACTGCACCAGAAAAGCAACCAGATGTACCTCGAGAAAACCAAAGGATCACAAACCTGAGAACTTCAGGGTTAGCATCGTCAAACTTGGAATTTTCAGATGAGATTTTGTTTTTACACCATAAAGAACTCAAGGAGCCTCTTCAGGAAGAGGATCCTAAACAGTAAAATACTGRAGAATTATGTCCCAATTTTTTTTTGTCTGGGGTTTAAACCCTGAAGTTCCCAATAACAGCATCTTTCAATGCAATATTCAGTCTAAATATATATTTATATATTTATAATGTATAAGGATAAATAAAATATGGCACAACAACATTTTGAAACGGCTTTTAGTGAAAACCTGACCCGCAAATGGAGCGGCAAATGGAAATGGAGAGAAAAAAAAAAAAGAAAAAAAACCTTTAAAATCAGTAAGACTTCAAATATTCATAAACTGACTGCACATCTGTACCCCCAAAACTCCAATTCCTGTGATTTTTCCTCAGTGCTGCAAAGATAGTTCACAAAAACACTGTGAAGTTTCTGCTCCCCAAAAGCATTTTGGGTTCACAGCCCTGTCCAAGGCCCTCCCTGCTCCCAGTCCTGAATCCCCTCTGTGCTTTTGGCTCAGGCAAAACAAGAAAAGCAGAATTTTCCACAACAGCCACCCCTGGGAGCTGGGATCGTTCCAGGGTGGAGTTCTCCAGGGCAAAACACGCAGAGACCCCTCAGGTTTCCAGGGCTTGGAGCAGAGGGAGAATTCCAGCACCAAAATCAAAGGGGTCCCAGGACGTGACCAAGCAAAGCCACCTCAGCACCAGGGACAGGAGAAGCCCAGAGCAGGGGCWCGGCAGCTCCAGGAGCAGCTCCTGGGGACGGTGACCCTGGGCCAGGCTCTGCAGGCGGCSCCGGGCTCAGGGGGGAAGGAAGGGCCCAGGGAGGGCTGAGCAGGGAGGGGAACCCCATCAACAGCAGCCTGAGAGCAGCTCCCAGCACTGGGAGTCCCAGTCAGGAGGAGCTGGAGCAGGGCAGGGGAGCCAGAGCATCCCGAGGCACAGGGGGCACAGGGGGAACAGGTCCCCAGTGCCAAGGTGGGCCCTGAGGGACCCAGAGGAGCTGGAGGCACTGGCTGTCCCCTCCTGTCCCCTCCCTGAGCCAGGGCTGGGTGTCCCCAGCAGCTCTGCACTGCTGGGACTGGGACTGCCCCTGCCACCACCCCCCTGTCACCACCCTGTCACCTGGACTCTCTTCCAAGTGGAAAAATATCCACGGGTGGCAGATGCTGCTTCCTGAACACACAACCCCAGCAAGAACCAAACCCCAGCAAGAAGCAAACCCAGGGCTGCCTGCCCATGGCCACAGGAAAGGACCTGGAAGGGGCAGCCCAGGCTGAGATGGAATCAGTGCCCACAGGCAGTAAATTCACTGTGCAGTAAATTCACTGTGCAGTAAATTCACTGAGCTGGGGAGCCCCTGAGCCCTGGCACCCACAGAGCTGGGTGAAGGTGCAGCAGCTGCAGGTGAGGCAGGTCAGGCTCTCACCCATCTCCTCCCAGATGTGTCTGTACAGAATCAGAACAGTTTGGGAAGACTGGAAAGCACCAAGAAAGGTCATTTAAGAAGCCAAAGAAGGCTGAAGTGACCCCAGCACACGCCTCAGAAGGAAATCTGTCCCCAGGGTGAGGGCAGGGACACAGCCCCACACAGCCCTGCAGCAATGCTGCAGCTGGACAGGTTTCCAGGTGGGATGGAAGAGCTGATCAGGTTGGAAACCTCTCCACTCCCAGGCTGCAATTGCTCAAGTGACCTCCWCAAGGATTAAATTTGACTAAAGAAAGAAGAAAGTGACTCAGCTGAACTGAGTGTGACCCAGAGCTGGGCGAGTTTCACACTAAGGAGYGTCAAGTCCTGGGGATTTGGAATCTCTGGATTCAAGAAGAGATGAGKAAATCCATTCATGAGCAAGTGATGTCACCCCCTGCCTGCAGGAGCTCAGGGACTGTGGTGTGATCCCAGACAGACCCTCCGAGCTCAGTTTGATCCCAGCAATGAGGGGGAATCCCAGCCCCCGTGCCAGGCTGAGCCCAGAGCCCAGCCCCAGCCAGCAGCAGAGGGAGCACAGAGCCTGCACTGGAAGATAAAGTGCTGCCAACAGCAAGGAAGGGAAAGAGATGGAAGCACAAGAATTTCTGATCTGAGTGGTCAAGGAGACACAAATTCCTGGTGATCAGGAGCTGGAGCTGAGCTCACCCCCGAATGGCAGGACAGTGAGGATGTGCTGCACTCCCCCAAAAGCTGCTTTGCCCTCCTCTCTCCACTGCATCCACAACTGCAGAGAGGTGAAGATGCTCCCTGGTTGTCCAGACTGATCCTGCAGGGAACAGCCTCGTTTGTGCCCAGCCTGGAGGGGATGGAGGGACCTCTCCAAACCCCTTGGTCCCCTGCACCAGCTCAGATGCAGCCTCCACATCCTCAGCAATGCTTTCCCCCAGCAATCCAGCTGCTGGGTGCYTCCACAGCCCCGGCTGATGGAAGAAGAATTGCTGCTGAATTTCTCATCYGCAGCAAATCCCAAATTGAGGTGCAGTGCCTCTGGAGCCCTCCCAGCACTGTGGGTCCCAGGGGACTGGGCCTGGCGAGCCAGAGGTGGCAAATGCCCAAGAAAGGAAGAGCCCACGGAATTCTTGYTCCTCAAGGCTGACATTCAGCAGCAGGGACAGGTTTTCCTCAGCACAGCACTCAGGAAGTTCCATTTTTTTGGCAGCAGATTTGCTCCAAGATGTGTTTTTGCTTCCTGGCGAGTCCTTTGCTGGCAGCAGGGGCCTGGAGGAGGGGGAGTGGTGTGACAGCCCCAGAAGGACTGGACCCAGCACCAGCAGGAGAAATTCTCTTTTTTGGAACTGTTTGGCTTTGATTCCTCCAAAAATCTTCAATTATCGCAAACAGGTTTCAGCTGCTGGCTCAGTGTTGCAGCAGTGGGGTCACAGCTGTGGCCACATGGATCCAGGGTCTGCCTCCAGCCAGGTGAGAGCTCTTCCCAAAGTGCAGACAGAGCAGCAAGAGACTGGCCAGGAGCTGGACTTGATGAGCCTGCAGGTCCCTTCCAACTCAGGATGTTCTGGGAGTCCAAGATTTTAAGCTGAGCTCGCCCCAGATCATGGCAAAGCAATAAAAGGAAGACAAAACCAGGAATCTCTTGGCAGAAACATCYCCCAGCTCAGCCAGAGCTGAGGCACCAGCCCCAAACTGCCCCCTTGGCTCCCCTCAGTGCTGAGCAGGCCCCAGCTGGAAGCACAACCTGGGAATCTCAACCAGGAACAGTCACAGGGCAGGGCCTGGGCTGGGGGGACACCAGCAAGGCTGGAGCAGCTCCAGAACCCCCAGAGTGGGCACAGAGGGCACTGGGAGGGCAGGGGGGCACAGAGGGCACTGGGGTGGCAGGGGGGGCACAGAGGGCACTGGGAGGGCAGCAGGCACAGGCAGGGGCAGGCTGAGGCTCAGGCAGACTGAATCCCTTCCAGGAACCCCCAAGATTCACTCCTGGGTCTGCTTCCCTTCCTGGGTGTGGCTGGAGAGACACAGAGCCAGAACTCCTGGGGGTGCCAGAGGCTCAGTCCCAGCTGTGCTGAGCTCCAGGGGCTGTGCTGCCCTTCCTGAGGCTGCTCCTGAGCCAGCCCTGCCAAGGCAGTGCCTGGCCACCAAGGCAGTGACAGAGGTGACACTGAGGCACAGCCAGGCTTTGCTTCTCCACAGCACCCAGCAAAGAGCAGGGGACAARCTCCTCACCCAAAGCTCCAAAGGCTCCTGGAGTCACAGGATTGTTCAGGTTGGAAAAGATCTTCCCCATGAGCGAGCCCAGCCGTGAGGTGCCAGTGGCCACCCTGACCTCTGACAGCTCTGATGATGCAGAGCACACCATTCCCAAAGGACCTGTCCCTCCTCAGCATGCAGGGAGGGKGACACAGGGGACACARGGGACACAGGCCTGTGTTCCATGGGATCTCTGGGTTGGTTCCTTCTCCAGCAGAATCCTGGCAGTGCCCTGGGCACCAGCCAAGCCAGGACAGGGATGGCAGCTGAGTTTTCTTCCTGGATCTCTGTGGCTGGAGGTGAAGGGAGGCACAAGAGCTCCAAGGGGCACCAAATCCTGGTCCCTCTGCAGGAAAGGATCTGATCAGAGCAGGGGGTGAAAAGCTTCTACTCGAATTTCCTCCGCTCTCTCTTTCACCAGAGATATAAACGATGGGGGAGAGGTAATTAGGAAATTAATTAAGGCTGCTGCCCCTCCAGCAATCACTCATTTACAGTCTCCAGAGGCCCCAGCACTCTGCTGTGTGCTGGGGCAGAAGCTGGAGCAGCCCAACTCCCAGCTGCAAAACATCTGGGTTACTGTGCTCCTGGATTCCAGGACATTCACTGTGTTTGGCTCCTACGAGAAGCTACTGGATGTTCCTCTCACCCTCTGAGCATTCCTGCCCTTCTCCAGGTTCTCCTTGTGCTGCCAGACCCTCAGCAGGACACACCCTGTCCCACACACARCAGAAATTCCAAAATGCCCCCAGCTCCCAGGGCTTTCAGTCCCTTCCCAGAGGACAAAGAGGCAAAGCCAGACCCCAGAGGCTGCACAGAGGCTGCCATGGAAGACACAGCCAGGAATCCACAGGACAACTGCACCTGGTCCTAAACCTCCCTAAGACTGCACCTGGTCCTAAACCTCCCCAAGACTGCCCAGGGTGAGGCTCAGAGCTGAACCTGCAGAGGGAGGAGCTGCTGCAGCCCCTGAGCCCCTCAACACTCCCAACCCTGCTGGACCCAGGAGAGCCCAGCAGGGCACAGGGACCCCACTGAGCCCAAAGCCAGAGCCCAGCAGGGCACAGGAACCCCACTGACCCCAAAGCCAGAGCCCAGCAGGGCACAGGGACCTCACTGACCCCAAAGCCAGAGCCCAGCAGGGCACAGGGACCCCACTGACCCCAAAGCCAGAGC
>JACDOX010000055.1:6227-36037 GCA_014549065.1 Cardinalis cardinalis
GCTGGGCTGGGCTGATGTGCCACTGCATGGTACTGTAAGCACCAAATGCTGTGCTGCTGAGTGTCCCAGCCAGCTGGTCACATTGGGTTTCAAGGCACTCTTAAGACAAGTTTGTAGGTAGGRAAACRTGCAGGTGTGCCTTCTTTTTCTGTAAAGACACAATTGAAACTSTTCTGCCAAGTTCATTTTTTTGCCTAAAATAAAGATCTAGTTCTGTGTGTGTGTGATGAGGTTTTCATAAGTTAAGGTTTAAACTGTGAAGCTTTAAACTCAAAGCTGCTGTTGTATGTATTTGATTAATTTACTTCTGCAAGTACCATTTGCCTTTGATAAATTCAGTGGCATGCAGGGCAGTGATTGTTCTCAGCATTTGATAACRCTTTTTCAGTGATGTGAGGAGGAGATGAAAAAGAATGGTAAGTGGGCACTCCTAACCTTGTCCGAGTTTCATAATGCCGTGCCTGAAATCAGTGGGGTTTCAGTTTCATTGACAGATTACACACACTGCAATTTTTAAAAGATTTTACAAACTATATCCGTTTATGAATCCAGTTACTTTTATTTGCAATTTTCTGGTTATTTCACAAATTAAATTCGGTCTTTTGAAAATAACATACTGCTAGCAGTGGCAGATGATTGAATGATCCAGTGGGATGGAGGTGGCATCCTATGCTCAGCTGTTCAGACCCAGAATGAACAGAGCTGACAACTGATTGTGAAGCAGGCCATAGGGAAAATGGGGGTTCCAGTTCATCTCTAATAGTATTTAGTATTTAAACCAACCTTTACAAATTTCAGTGGTTTCAGACATCAATATCATGGCCCCCATTTCACAGGTATTCATAAATGTGGGCCCCGATGTAGGTAGTGATTTGATTTTTATCACTTGTATCAGTGTAATAGACATGGATGGAGTTCAGATCATTTTACTCTGGTCCTCTGCTCTCCTGTGATACTCTAAGAGTATTCTTTGCAATGCTTTTTATTACACCCTCAGAAATTGTAAACCAATTGGAACTACACTCTTGGCCTTCACTGTGGTATGAAAGGGGCATGTGTTCCATGGATGCCAACAGAACTCAGGCCCCAGTAGTTCAGAGYTCTGTACAGAGCAGTCCTAGCTCGTGTCAAACCCCACTGCTGCTGAGCTCCTCAGAAGCTTTATGCTACAGAGGAGCATGCTCTTAGTCGTTACAATAAATTTAACTTCTAGAGGTTTTCAGATGACTGAAATAGAAACAGAAGAAAGGAATTTAATTCTGTTTGTTCTCTGTGTCTTTATTAAACAGTTTGTTCTCTGTATCTTTATCTAACAGATGCTCTTGGAGCTCCTTGGAAGGTGGCAGGTTTTCAAAGTGGTAGCAGTAGGTTTGCAGACTGGTCTGAAACACATTTCACTGCTGGCAGTGGAAGAACAGAAATGAGCTCAATGCTCATCTCATGTGAGTTTGGACTTGAGAGAATGAGGAAATGACCACTCCYCTTGGACATCCTGGTATTTAATTATTGAGGAAAAATGAGCATGGCAGCCACAAAGATTTTGTTGTTTGTGTTTCAGTGGTTTCTAACAGTTTATATTGCTGAATGCTGCAGGAGATGCAAATTGTACCTTTAGTGCTCTGACTGCAGCCCCATTGCTGTCATATTGAGGTCACCATGATATTGGCCTTGAGTGGGAATTTGGGTGAGTTAAAAGCATCCTTCAGCAGATTTGATCATCTGAGGGAGCAGAGCAGCTGCACAAGAGTGTTTTAATATCCATCTGTTGCTGCTCTTTGGTAGAGACATGGCCATCCACCACTGCAGCCCTTGCTGGTGCTGGAAACAGCCACAGGCAGGGATGGCATCTTCTGAAATCCATTCCAGCTGCATAAGGTCCAGGCTGAGTGTGAGGCACAGCCATTGCCTGGGAAACGAGGCAACACAGTGCCAGCAGCTTTGGGAAGCAGCTGAAAGAGTCACTATGGGGAGATGTACATATTTATATAAAGAAACCATCTGTGATGCTGGTTATTAACCTGGTTTGGTTGTAGATGTGACAGAATCAAGCTAGGTTTTCACTAGCAGATGGTGTATTTTTAACTAAAAATTCTTTTTTTTTTTTTTTAATTTGGGTGTTTTTAAGCTTTCTGATTTCAAAACAGAAAGCAACACAAAGTGTTCTGTTAGCAAGGACAGGGAATATRTATGCTTTTCTAAAAGGCAGTCCTGAATTCAGATACAGACTAGTAAATGAGATGTGCCATCTAGTGGCAATTAGGTTAATTCTTAAACTCAGCCTCTCAAGGCTGCCTCAGTATCTGGGTAACACAGTTAGTTAGCTCCCTTCTTCTGTGGAAAGTAAGGTTGCATTCTTTTTTTGCTCTTACTCTGTCAAATATCTAGTTTTAGTGAGTTTATATTAGACTAAAAATATCAATCCAGCTACAGCCTAAACTAAAATTTATATGCATTTTCTGCAGAAGTTGGCTCTTTTGTGATTATCATATGTACGCTGTGACAGCACAAATATTTACTGCAGCTGCATGTCACATTTAATCATAGTGAGAGAATACAGAATCAGGCAGAGGAGGGCAGTTTGCTTCTTGATTACTGCGGGACAAGTGGATTTGTGAGCTGAGCAGCAGCTGCTTTGCAGAGGCAGATTGTCCACAGTGGAACTGGCAAGCCAGTGAGGAGTTTGTTACCTGCAGGGCTGCATTTCTTTGTGCCCCACAGAGGAGGGTGGTTCTTGGCTCAGCCTGTTCRTGTCGTGTTTGTCACATCATCTCCCAGCTCTTAGGCAGTATGAAAAGTAACAGGGACTGGCATTCCATGGGCAGCTTTTCCAAGTCAGCCTCTCTCCTTGCAGGGCTGCAGCACAGTGTGGTGGTGTTCACAGGGCTCCCWGGACGAGGGAAGAGAGTCTTGACTCCATGTTTCAGAAGGCTGATTTATTATTTTTTGATATACTAAAACTATACTAAAAGAATAGAAGAAAGGATTTTATCAGAAGGCTAGCAAGGAATAGGAAGAATGGAATGATGATAAAATCTTGTGACTGACCAGAGAGTCTGAGACAGCTGGACTGTGATTGGCCATTAGTTAAAAACAACCACATGAGACCAATCAAGGATACACCTGCTGAATTCCACAGCAGCAGATAATTGTTTTTCTTTTCCTCTGAGGCCTCTCAGCTTCTCAGGAGAGAAAATCCTAGCAAAAGGATTTTTCACAAAATATGTCTGTGACACACCCTCACCTGCAGAGGGCTTTGGGCAGAGCATTCCCAGAGGAGCTGCTCTGCAGGGCTGCTGCAGGAGGCTCCTGTGCTGCCCCTGTATTGGAATAATTACCAATATCACYGGATGGGACGTGCCTGAGCTTGTCTGGCCCTTGCTGCTGAACCATATAGTGGCACTGTGGTGGTTTCACCCCACAGACCCTTTTGGCTGGCTGGGTGTGTGGTGTTTCACCCCACAGACCCTTTTGGCTGGCTGGGTATGCAGTGTTTCACCCCACAGACCCTTTTGGCTGGCTGGGTGTGTGGTGTTTCACCCCAGAGACACTTTGGGCTGGCTGGGTGTGTGGTGTTTCACTCACAGACACTTTGGGCTGGCTGGGTGTGTGGTGTTTCACCCCACAGACACTTTGGGCTGGCTGGATGCTGCAGCTGGGAGCTTGGAGACAAGTCCAGGCCTGCAGGAGCTCCAGTGGCTGCAGGATGGAGTTTTCCCTGTAACAGGGGCTGCTCCTCAGGTTTCCCTCTGTGGAGAAGCTTTAAGGCGATGGTGAAGGAAAGGAGTCGGTTCTGCTGGAGGGTTTAGATCCAGAGCTTTATTCTGGCCCAGAGGCCTCTGAATGCAGCACCAGCTCCAACAGAACTCCCCAACCCCGTGGTTGCTGCTCCTTTGAACCCGGGGGAGAGGGGCAGGGAAGGGGTGGGGAGCCACCAACCGGGGACAGGAGGGAGAAAGGACACCTGGATGGCCCAGTGCCCCCCAGGKGTAGAGGGCATCCTGTGAATCTGCCAGTCACTCGATGCCCTTCTGRAATTCCAGGATTGACAGACAGTCCTGGGAGGGGTCAGGGAGGGGAAAGGAGAGGTGATTGATACACCTGGCAGGGAATTATCAGGGGAGGGACCCGAGGTTCTGAGGTAAACCCTGAAGTCACAACTCACACACGCGTGTTCCTGTCCCTCCTGCCCAGGGCAGCCTGGGCTGGGCTCCCCCGGGGCTGCTGTGCCCTGCCTGAGCGGGCTGGGGAGCGGCTCTGTGCCTGAGCACCGTGTGAGGAGGCTGAACGTTCCCTGCAGCAGTGGTTTGCTGATGGACACTGACCCAGCTTCCCCATCAGCTGCTGGGGTGTGCGGGGGTGAGGACAGCCCCAGCTGGTGGTGGGTGCTGTGTGAGCTGTGACAGTGACAGTGGGGTGTGATRTTCCAGCACATTGTCACTGTTTGATTGTTTCTCAGCATAACCTCAGGTGGTTCCAGCAGTGTGGGGTGTGGTACCACGTGCTGTRGCCTGCTCACAGGCTGCTGTGCCCTGGCAGAGCTCTTGTCCCTCTCATAGGTCACAATTTACAGCTCCTGCCAAATGTGCTCCAGCACATGGGCACAGGTGGGGTGGGATGACTGCCATCCCCTGCTGCCACTAACACTCACCTCAGGGAGGAAACCCTGTGCTTCAGAGGGCTGGGTGGGCCAGGACAGCTGCTCTTTTGAGGCACAGCTCTGTTGTGCACCCATGGCATAAAGCTATTGAGACCCAGAGTGTGTGTCCACATTTCTTTCAGATGACACCCCTCTGATGATTGCAACCCAGTGGAGATGAGCATGCCTTTTCTCACTTTGGTTGGTTTGTGGGAAATTAGGGCTACAAAACTCACTGAAAGATTATTGGAAGGGGATTGTAATATTCAAAGTTATTAAGCAATTTGATTTTTACACAGCCATACTCTCATGGCATACCTGCTCAGAGGGTCTGGCCAGGTTTGCTTGTGCACRTGGAGGATGAGTCAAATCCTCGCTTCATCTCCTGGTTCTTCTTGATTGTCAGTGATTAGCTAACTTTTAGGACAAATCTTTTCTTTCCTTTCGGGTATCTTTTATATCCTACTGCTGCTGCCTTCCTGTGAGCCCCTTGGCCTGTTGGGCTGACAGGAGGACTGGTATTTGTGATTTGCTGTCAGTGCAGGGTCTTGTGCAGGAGCTGCCTGTGCTGTGTTCTCCCCAGCGTGGGGCCCTGTGGGGCTGGACAGCAGGAGTGAATCCTCCATTTGATGGAATGGTGTCCCTCACTATCCAGAGAGGCCTCTCTGTCAATTGTTCTTGTGCTTTCACATACACACACTTCCAATCACCTATTCCAAAATTAATACTCCTGTTCAGAACTGCACAGATTCATGTGGAGATGAGATTTTCCCRTTTTTTCCTCGCAGAGTGGCAGCAGCTCCAGCAGAGCTCACTGGGGACTCGGGGGCAGGCTCAGGGTTGGATCCTGTGTAGCTGCAGTGGTGGGACCTGCTGAGCTCAGTCTTCATCAGCAGTTTGGCAGTGCTGGTGCAGCCAGAGGATGTAAAAGCAATGCATTTTTCCCCAACTAAAAGCTCTTACAGAGAAAGCAGTAGCTTAGGCTGTCACGGCTTGATCAGCTGATGTATAACTCCTGACTAATTGAGTAGCAGCCTTTCAGCTGGGTTGGAAAGCTTTTAAAAAACCAAAGGCCTTTGCATTGAATTGAACTAAAGCTATTAGCCCCTAATTAAAACATGAGGTTTCATCTTTACCTTTCTAGAGATCACAGAAATCTATGTATTTTTCAGGCTGTAAGCCAGAAATCAAACATTCATCATGTAATTGCAGTAAGTGTGGGCTAATACTTCTCATTAAGTGTGATTTATGAATTCCAGAAGAGCCTACGAGGTAAATATATAAAATTATTCTGAAGTCTGCAAAAATGAAGGTATTAATTTCTTTGGATGACTGTTCAGCAGGAAGAATTGAATGTGAGCATTACAGCTTTCTTCACTCAGTACAGACACTGCATTTGGACACCTGCACCTTTGCAGGTCCCTCCCAGCCACTGCTCATCTTTCACCCCAGCTCACCCTTCAGCTGGCACAGGGAAAGCAGTGTGGCTTTGAGGCAAGCCCATTCTGCTGGGCCTCAGATCTGTCACCTTCTCTGGCTCTTCTGCTTGTTTGCTGGGTGACCTGGAGTAACTGCCCATCTAGATCCTGAATGTGCTTTTTGTTAAACACTTTGTAATCTATCAGTAGGAAATGATGTGTTACAGAAATGTGATAGCACTGTTCTGTAGCTAACCAACCTCTGCTCCTGCAGTCAGGACATGAGCATCAAAGRAGGAATGTAATAAATGTTAGCAGAGCTTCACAGCAATCAGGACAAAGAAGAAACTGCCAAGTTTTGAAATGTAGCTACTTTCTTTGTGGCAGGGGAGTGAAAGATTTACACTGATGTTTGACCTTTACTAATTAGCCCCTGTGCAGGAGTGTCTAGCAGGATGCAAATGTTTTGTGTTCCTTATTCCCTGCTCAGCTTCAGTAGGCAGGAGTGAATTAGGGTGAAATTAAATCTGTCCTGTGCTCTGACATGCTGCTTTGGAGTAGAGCACTCTCAGATTACTTTGTACATGTAATCTGAGGACAGAATGAAGGGTTTGTTATTTTGGGATCAGTCAGTGAGATATGATGAATAATCTTGGTAATTTTGGTTCATTCCACAAAGCTTTGAAGCTTTTATTTTTACCTGGCCCTGCTGCAGCTCCTTGTGCTGAGATTTTAAGGCAAAATAATTGGAGAATCAGAATCAGCTCCTGASCACTTACAGAGACCTGAGTGTTTGCAGTGGGAGAGACCATGGAGCCAGTGCAGGTGTGTGTTTAGCCTCACCTGTACCTCCCCAGGTGCTGGCAGTCCCTCACAGCTGGAGGAGATCTGCCTCTCCTTATGAAGTGGATAAAGCCTGTCCTGGGTCTAGGTAAACTCATTCTTCTGATATAGGTGTAGATTCCCAAAATTAGTTTTTGTTCTCACCCAGCTAACTGTCCAATGGATATTTCCTCTCCATTTCTGCCCTCTCCCTGGMAGACAATTCTGCTTGATACTGATGGAAATTTTCTGCAAAGAAAGGAGCCCAGGGCAGCTCTGATTTTTGACTGCTATCTGCATTTACCCAAACCTCTCTGGCTCTACAAATCCTTCTCTTTTGGGAACAAAATGAGGRGGCCATCTCACCTTTCTACCTTGCTCTTCCAGGTAAATTTTAAGCCCTACATAACCAGTTTTTCAAAATCCTGTGTTAAAAACTTGCTCCCTTTCAGAGCAGTGAAGGATACCAAAGACACAAAAACTGAATGTAATATTCAGGCTTGAGAGAGACAGGGTGCAAGAGCAAATGCTTGGTTACTCAACAAAGCAGGGGATAGGGCAAAATGGTCCAAAAAATAGCAGAYTGAAGCAGAATCCTTGCTGAAGTATCAGGAGGAACCAGCTGCATGCTCTGTGCCTGTCTGTGAGCCACAGTTCCTGCAGCAGACTTTGACCAAACTGCAGTTTATTAATGGCTTGTGCAGGAACAAAGTCTGTAATAAAAGGCTAACTAGGGTGCTGGTGAGGAAGGCTCCTGGATCTGATTTTGCTGGCTTCCATAAAAGGGGCTGGCATGCTTTTCCCCAGCCGTTCTCTCCAGGAATCTGTGTATAAAAACATTTGTTCCACAACCACAGCGAACAGCCTGGCAGCCGCCTGCATGCTTGAGGCTTTCTGCTGTCTGAAGTTTAACTCTGCAGGAGCCTGTGCTGACGCTGAGTCTAATCCTAATTTCAGACTTTCATGTCCTCAGCCCGGCCCCGTGGGACTGGGGCTGCTGACAATGGCAGCAGCACATCCCTGGTGACTGTGGGGTGAGGATCAGCCTTCACACCGTGCCACTGATGCTAAGTGCCAGTGAGGATAATCAGGAGCACTCTTGTAGTGCTTTGCATCTTCCAAGTGCTCTGCTCTCCCTAATTAAGCTGCCTTGTGACAAAGGTATGTGTTTGTGTTGTGCCTGAAGTAACTGTGCTGTATTGTTATGCAATAGACCGAAATTGGATGGTGTCTGCAGGTGGCACTCAGGAAATCAATTACTGGCTGCTCACACCACAACAACAGAGCCAGCTTCAGAGSTGCCCCATGTCCTGTGCTCTGGTTAGCCTTGGCTTGTCTCTGGGAACCTCGGATATTCATGGAGAGCTGCACGTGCCAAGTGTTTGCCGATGTGGTTGCCGTGTTTGCAGCAGCTCCATTTCCAGCCACACCACCTCCCAGCCCTGCCCAGAGGATGCAGTCCCAGTGCTGCTGAGTTTAACCCAGGCACTGCTGGGCTTAGCCCAAGAGCCCAGCTCTGTGCTGCTGCTGCTCTGTTCTAGGAACAGGATCATCCTGGTGTAGAGTGTCACAAAGGAAAACAAGGYCACGCTGTGCTGTGCTGCTGTGGGGAGGAATGGAGGAGATGCTCTGCTTTATCTGCAAGATTTCAAAACCTTACTGGGCAGCAAAGGCACCTTCCACAGCACCCCATTGCCGGCCAGCAGCTGCAGACATTGCCACCAGCCTGCAGTCAGCAGAACCCTGCGTGTTGGTAAGTGCCACCAGGAGGGAAACCCTGACCACACAGTGCTGACCTGATTTCTCTCAGGAAGGGGCTTGAGGTCACTGGACAGATTTCTGACAGTGCTCAGCAGTGAGTCAGAAGGCAACAAGAGAGGTAGGACAGGTGGGAAAGGAAACCAAGAAGCAAATGTAGTTAGGTCACTGAACAAACCCAGGTAGCTGCCACATCTTGGATAGTCTGTGCAGCCTGCTTGGAACGCTGGTGTTTGTCCTTTGGGAGCCACAGAGGGCATGGCAGGGCTGGGAGGGATACAGAGAAGGATAACTCTGTATGGGAGGGCACCTGTGTAAAGAGACATGGGCTGGTTTAAACTGTTCCACCTGGAAAAGGCACTAATGGGGGGGAGATTTTGTCACAGCTGTGACTGGCTCAGAGCTGAACAGGAGGAACAACACTGTGCTGTAGAAGGCAGGGTGCACCCCCTGAACTGGCAGAGGTGAGGGGAAGTGCTTGTTCACACAGTGGGACAGGGAATTGTGCAGCTCATTGGCACAGGATGCTCCAAGTGCCAAAAGCAAAATGTGTTCAGCAAGTGATCAGGCAGATTGAGAGTGAGCACTGGTCACACCAACCAGTGCCTCCACAAGTTTCTCAGCAGGCTGACAGGAGACTAAAGCAGCAGAAGTATTGCTCTGTAGGTGCCTCTTCAATGCTGTCCCTCGTGATTTTGGGATAGGTGAACTCTGGCTCTGGGTTAGTCAGACTGCTTTCATGTTCTCCCAATTCCTGCAGTGCTCTGCCAACACAAGTGCTGCTGTGAGTAAAACACGACATAGGGACTGCCAAAGCAATCACACTCTGAAAAAATGTGGCATTTTCTGTGTTGTACAAAAGGGGTTTCCTGTGCTAGGGAAGACCTGCCCATTTGCCTTTGTGTCTTTTATTCTGCTCAGGAGTGGAGCCTTCTCTCTCACTGCTTTCCCATGTACAAACAAGTGATTAAGCAGAGGACCTGACCTCTCCAGGTCCATCAGTTGCAATCAGTTACTTCATGACCTCAAAATTGCAATATCAACTTGAAATTAAACCAAATGTCTTTATTACTTACACCATAGAGGAAATGTCTTCAAGCTACCACAACCGACTAGGGGAATTTTAAAGTGGGGAATCTCTATTCACACCCTTTCAAAGTGGAAGTTGTATAAAGATATGATCATGCTATTGCTTTGTTTTACAGAATCTCTCTTTACATACATACATATATATATATATATATATATATATATATATATATATAAAATTTCTATTTCTAGATAGCCCCTTCTCTTCCTCTGTCTTGCTGTCACTGCTAAACGTGCAGCCAGGAATTCTCCAGCTCACAGAGGTGCCTGTTGTGCAGGGCTGGTACAGCTGGGAGGGAGGCCCTGCTTGCTGCAGCCTTGTCCCAGTGTAGCTGGATGAGCTGGCCCCAGGAAGATCCAGCCTCCAGAGGCAAATTCTGGTGGGGAGGATGAGCAGGAGGAGAAAGTTCCAGTGCTCTGAGTGGGAGGCAGAGCTGGCCAGGAGGGGCTGAGCCTCCAGAGAGCTGTTCTGGAGCAGCCTGTCACAGTCTGTGTCCAGGGTGCTTGGGCAATGCCCAGCTCCTATGCCAGCTTCCAGCACAGGACCCTTCCCCATTTCCCAAGGGGAGCAGCATTTCCAGTGCTGGGGGCTGCCCCACTCTTCCCRCACTGCCCAGATGGTTCTCCCAAAGGGTGAGGGTGCTGAAATCGGGAAGCTCTGTGGAGCTCTGACTTGTAAGGTCTCAACCAACAAASACATCCTTTTGGATCGCTGCTGTGCCACAGCCATGGCTGGGCTTTGGCTGTTGAGTGTCCCTGAGGAGAGGGAGGCTGCAGCTGGTGGGAGGGGGCTCACTTGCTGCTGCTCCAGGGGGCTGTCCTCAGGCTCCAGGCTGTGCTGAAAGGGCTGCCCCTGCTCCAGGGCTGCACCAGCTGCATTCCAGATCCCGTTTTTCTGGAGCTAACACCTCTCCAAATGTGGTACTATAGGGAGCAGCAGCAGGACTGTTAAGTCCTGAAGCAGCCAAGTGTGACAGTCTCCATTTGTCACTGTCCCCAGATGAACAGCTCTCTGCCAGTGGATTCTGCAGAGCCTCTCATCATTAGAGCTGTCTCCTTGCACACAGATGGCTGCAGTGTGACATCCCCAGTGCCTGTGGGACCAGCACAGCCAGCGGGGCTTGCTCAGCCTGCAGGGCTGTGTCTGCCTCCAGCCTGGTGCTGTGAGTGAACAAATGCAGCCTCACACCCTGCAGGATGGATGTGCTGACACCAGGCACCTCTGCTGAGGTTTGGGGGAGGCAATGCCCTGTCTGAGCCCCAGCAGGAAGCTGTGCTGCAGAGGGACCTGTGCAGCAGGGTCAGTGCACAGCAGCACTGCTGCCTCTGCTCACAGCTGTGCTTGGCAGTGYGTCAGGAGAGCGGCTGGATGCTGCCCAGCCAGAGGAGCCAGCCCTGCAGTGCTGGGAGCTCCCTGCTGCCCAGGAGCTGTGCAGGGCAGGCTGCTGGCCCTGGGGAGCAGGGCTGCTCCCAGGCTCTGCATGTGAGACACTTCTGGACTATGAACAGCACCTGGCTCTCAGGAGCTGCTCAAACAGGAACCAGGTGTGCTCAAGGACATTTTGGGCAGGATCTAGAAACTCAGGTTTGTTTCTCTGGAACTTGCTGCTGAGCACTCATCAAGTCAGAGGCTCTGACACAAGCCAGGAAGCTGTGACCTGGGTGCTGGTGGCTGTGGGTTGTGGGTTGGTTCTGACTCTCACCCTGCTGTTGGAGCTGTTTGAGCCTCTGAGGGGCACTCCTGAAAGCACTCTGGAAATCCTTTCCATATGATGGCACTCAGGCTCTAGTTTTACCTGATTCTATAACTCTTCCTTTAAAAAACATGTGATTTTTTTTTCTTGTTACTGTTAGAGGGGAAGATACCTGCCTGGCCTTAAGTTAATGCTTTTCCCTTCTCAAGTCCATTTTTTCCATAGGCTGTCACCAAAACACATTGTGTTTATGATTTTAAAAGAGGAGAGGTTGGCCTTGCTGCACAGGGCAGCATGGGCAGCAGGATCACAGGGAGCAGGGTGGCTGCCAGCAGCAGATGCTGTGCCCCAGGTGTGTGCAACAGAAAGTGCTGCACAATGGAGCTTTGCTGAAGGAAAACCTTTCTCTAGCTGCYCTCCTCTTCCTTCTCTCCCCTCCTTACAGTAACAGACTGGGAGGTTGTGTAGCTTGCTCTGGGCAGTGACCCTCAAGAAAGGTTCACTGAAAAAACCTGTTTTTTCTGTTTTTTACAGAAAACTTGCTCATTGCTTCTTTGCATTTCTGGCCCTCACTGGAACTGAAGTCAAATGGCAGCTTTGGTGTTGCTGGGGGTTCACCAGCACTTCACAGCAGCTGCTCTCCTCCACCTGCAGCACAGRACCCCAGCAGTGGCTGTGTTTGGAGGTTTTATGAACCAGGTCACAGGCAGGAGAGGCTCCTCCCACACACCTGCATGGCACCGGGGTTGTGCCTGTGACAGGGAGCATAAAGCAGAGCTGGCTGGGTCCTGCCCTGCAGTGCTGTACCCCTGGTGTGCAGCCTGTGCTCCTGTCCTGGGCCCTGGACACCACCTCCAGCACACGGGCCTTGGGCAAGGGTTGCTGTTTTGTGTCCACCATGTGGGACAGCAGTGCAACATCTCCTTCCTGCCAGCACCATCCTAAAGGTCCATGGCCTGCAGCAGAAAGGGTGAGAAACAGAAGCCTGTGCTTTTYATTGGAGACACCACTTTGCAGCTCAGGAGCAGCTGGGACTGTGTGTACTCCTCAGTTCCTCCCCCTGATCAAAAACCCAGGCAGAGTGAGGAACGTGAGAAACTGCCWGGCAGCAGCAGTGAGCTGGAAGAGGCTGTGAGCTGTGGCAGAGTCAGAAATCCAGCTTGGATAGAAACTGAGTGTTTGAGTAACTGGGAGCAAGCCTTGGAGCAGCTGGCTCACGGGTCCCTCCTGAGTGCTCGTGAATGCTGAGTCAGCACGTGCTGGGAGCTGGGGTGTGCCTGAGCTGCGCCTTGGGACAGCAGGACACACAGCTTTCCTGGAACCCTTTTGATCCTTTCAGTTTATTTGCAGAGCAAATCTCCCCACTGCCTTCTCTTAAGCTTTCCTGACTGGCTGCTGCACCAGTGCCATCCTCTTCCTCCCCTTGTAACCAGCTCTGGAGAGCAGAAGAGGATGGTGTGCAATGGGGACACCCTTCATCCTGCTGTGCCCTTTGGGCTGTGGCACCTTCAGGCAGGGGCTGAGCAAGGAACCTCTTCTGGCACATGACCCCACAGCCTGCAGATGTTCCCCAAGGTGAGCACTGGAGCTGCTGCTCTTCCTGCCCACCTGGGGCTGCAAACTGGAATGGATCTCTGCTAAGGGCTTTATTTAGCTAAAATAGAGAGAGCACAACCCATCAGGAAATGCCCTATTAATGCACTGGAGATAGAATCAGGCTGGAAAACTCCAGGCTGGACTGTAACAGCACACAGCCTGTGATTTAAAACCCATGTGTTCAGCAGGCCAGAAGCCAGAGCCCCAGGCTCTGATCCCAGTGCTGAGTTCCACAACAGAACTTCAGGAAGTGGGGGAGAGGCTTTGTTTAAATTTCCCCATGTTTTCCTGGGCAGGATCCTTTTACCATAGACATTAAAAGTTTAAGAATTGCTTGGGGTTTGCAGTTGGTGGAAGTTGTGTGCATTTCCCCAGAAGCCATCAGCAGCAGGCACCATGGGTTGTTTTTGGTGGTTTGTTCTGATTTTTTTTCCCCTGCTGTGATTAAGAAAAGCTTTTGCTCACCAAGAAGGCATTCTTTAGAGGAGTGCCTGTCCCTCATTAGAGCATAAAAGCAGTTCATAGGTCTTTTGGGGCTGGCAGTAGTAAGACCTTCGAACACACAAAGTAGGCTGATCTGTAACTGAACTGAGGATTAGGTTCCAAACTGCACTCCATTTCTGATTGGATGCAGACTCAGCAGCTGGGCTATTTTTGGCTCGTGAACCACTCTAATGGCTGTTTATTTTTAAGGTCATTTTCTGTTTGCATAGCATGTACACCCTTCTGGTGGGTGGGAGGCATTGTAAAAACAATCACTGCTGTGCAGAGCTAGGAACTAAGTCTGGAGAGGGATGGAAAAAACAGAACTCAGTGTACTTATTGCTTTAAAGCCCAAAAACATCTGCTTAGGTCATAAGGCTTGCTGGCCCACTCTGAGCTGTGTCCCCACCGGAAAAAGACTGTTCCAGTTAATACAGACTACTGCAGGGATTGCAGGAGACTTGGGGAAAGCCTGTCAGACAACAACAGGGTATAAATAGAAAGGAGACATCAGATTTGATGCCCTTACCTTCCAGGAGTGAACAGAAAGCAGAGCAGTCTCCCCACAGCTGAGGAGTCACCACTTGTGCTGGGCTGGCCAGGCCTGGATTGTTAAGACCCTTGTTCAATAACAACATGCTTTATTGTCCTCTTTTCCTGGCTCCTTCCTGTTGGCAGTATCTTTATTCACACACAGTCAAGTGATACAAATTCACTGGAACAGTAGCAGTTTATAAAAGAGAGGAATAAGAATAATTATCTTGAACTGAAATTTAAACACATGGCCACCTGTCAAGCAAAGCTCTGCTTGTGACAGGTCATGGTAAGGAAACATTTTACAACATTGGTAGTGTATTCCCAGCCATGCTGCTTTTCCAGACCATAAAATACACAGTTCAAAAATACACTAAAAGTAATAATGGAGTTTGTAGAAATGCCTGCTGCAAAACAATTGCTGTTGTCTGATTTCCTCTATATTTACTCCCTTGCTACATTATGATAGAATACTTGAATAAACACAGTTTATTTCTAACTGAATTTGAACTTTAAAGTTGATCTCAAGTAAACTGTAAAGTCTTTGGCTCCCATCCTTGAAGTACATAAAGGACCTTAACTTTGGACTTGTGAGACTGGTAAGGCAGGAGGTGAGCCCACAAGTGAGAATCTGATGCCTTGGGCAGCAGCCCAGGAGGGAAGGGGAAGCTGAAGTGCTGTACTTCACAGGATCTTAATTTGGGGCTTTTCCCTGGATTTTTACAGACTTTTAACAAGTCTTCCCTGGGCTCTCCTTTTACCTGACAGGCTTGATATTTTAAGTTTGTAGTAATCTGGTATAACTGCCTGTGTTTGAGATCTGGGCTCTGCACTCAGGTGAGTGAACTGCAGTACCTCTCTCCCTCCCTATTTCACTGCTCAGGGTCATTTTCCCTGTCCCTTTGCCCTCCCCTCTCTCCTCCTGGCCTGGTACCACTGGCACGGCCCCCTTCCATGTGACAGAGCTGGATGCTCCAGTGCTTTGCTGAGGCTCACACTGAGCCCCACACAAGCTCCCTGCATTCCAGGTACCATTCTCTGAGTGTTTCCAACTTGAGAACACAGGGAATCCAGTGCTGGCTGTACTGTGCAGGGATGAGCAGCTATTCCCTCAGGCTGGCATGCCTGCAGTGAGAATCTCAGCATGCTCATGGAAAGGGACATCCAGAGTGGCCCTTGCTGTGACAGAGGAACACATGGTGAGCAGGCCAATGTATTCAACTCTGGGATTTCATGCTCCTTTTCCTCCCAAGAGCCAATCTCAAAACATTTCAAACAAGAGATGTTTTAGCAGAGATGAAGAATAAGGCACTGAAGGTGAGCTCATTTGGCCAAGACTGATCCACAGGGCGCTGCCCCAGTCCTCAATGCTCTTCACTGAGCTGTTCTCTCTGTGCTCACATTGTATGAGATGTTTTCAGAGGGGAAACCTTGTCTCAGCTCTGACACCACACACAGGGGCCAAGACCCACCTTCCTAGGCAGGGCCTTCAGAGCAACCATCGAGAAGGACACGCACTGGAGGCCAGAGGTTGGCTTCCCAGTGTCTAAACACCACCGGCTCCCAGGGAGGTCAGCTGTGGAAAGAAGACCAGGATACCTGTGAGGTATAAAACTCTGTGTCAGCTGGCCACTGCTCAGCTTTCTCATCGTCAGACTTGTCGCTGTCATCGCCGCTGGAGGGCTCGTAGCCCTGCATGGCAGAGGGGATGGGCTCCGTCTGCCTCCGATCCGCCTCTGCCTCCTCCTTCTTCTCCGCCAGCAGCTGCCTGTAGCACAGGTTGCAGACCCTCAGGGGCTTGGGGGACAGCCTGGGCATCAGGAACCTCTGCCGGGAGCAGTCGGCGCACACGACGAAGCCGCACTTGCGGCAGTGGTGCCTGCGGGTGAGCGTGGAGAACTTGGTGTGCGTGCAGCGCATGCAGATGTCCGTGGCCTTGTCTGGGATCCAGGGCGCCGCGGGCTCCCTGCAGGGCTGCCGGCCCGTCTTGCTCAGCAGGTGCTTGATGCACTCCTCCAGGTGGCTGATCCACTCCTTCCTCTCCGTCAGGGAGGCTGCGGACACCACAAAGGACTTCTTGGAGGTTTTGATCATCCAGCGGTTCTTCATCTGCAGGGTGTCCGGCAGCGTCTCCAGAGTGACGTCTTCAAGGGGGATGATGTGCTGCGAGTTGTACTTCCTTTTGTTGATGATGATGCTGCCGTAGACCAGGATGTCGTTGAAAAGGAAAAAGATGCGAGGCTTTGGCTTCTTGCGGCATTCCTTGGTTAAAATCCCTTCTCCCAGGAGCACCCTGCCCGGCAAGGCCAAGGGCTGCCCAGAAGCCCCAAAGCAGTTCTCCACAGCAGCGATGCGCTGGCTGTTGATCTCCGTGTTTGCAAGGTGGTCCATCATGTCCAGCTMCCTCTGCAGAGAGGAAAACAAAGAGGGAAGAGGTGAAACTGCAGACATCTGCACCAGGGTGAGGGTGAGTAGCCAGCGGATGCACAGGTGAGATGCTCCTGATGCAATCTGAGGCTACAGGTGATCTCCTGAGCRCTCCTGGCTTTAGTTTGTCACCTTTATAAATAAAATCTTCAAACTTTCTGACCTCATTTTGCAACAGCCCAAGCTATACTTAGAAGGTTCCATTTACAGCAATGAAAGCCCTTGAAGGCAGAATCAGGCCTTCTGGTTGTGCTTTTTACCAGTCTCCCTGTGTGCCCTTAGAAAAAAAAGCTGCTTGATCTGAACCTGATTTATGCAGATCCATAGATCTGCATAAAAGGGTCTTGAGAGCAAGGCTCCCATTTCTTACTGCACATCTGCTTTCTCAAGGATTGCTTACAGAGACACAACCCCACAGCTCCATTTTGGGCCAGAGCTGARGCAGGAACAAAAGAAAACTCTGTGGTATCACCTCTACCATGCATGACAAAAAGGGTAAAAAGAAGAAAGTTTAAAAGCCCCCAGATGTGAATAAACCCACACAAGTTAAGCCTTTCCTCTGGTATCCCAGGACTGACAGTGCTTCCAAGTGCGAGACACATCATTCTGAAAACAGTCAGCTCTGCTGAAGGGGAAGTGGAATGCAGCACACTCATCTCTCCCACACCTCTGCACCCTCCTTCTCACACAGTCTGGGGGTTTGACATTGTGCTGTGCTTTGTTCTTGCAGGAAACCCAGGTAAGGGTCACCCTGAAGGGAAAGCAGCTGCTGGCTCTTGGCAGGCTGCAGTAAGGGGGGTGCTCCCTGTCARGGGATTTTCTCCCTGCCCCTGGCAGGCTGCAGGGTGCTGCCCAAGGCCAGCTGGCCATGGCAATGTGAGTCATTTCCTCCTGCACAGAGGTAGCTCAGCCATCACAAGGCACAGCACAGGGCCATGTGCTGTTACCCTGGTTGCTGCTGCTGCTTGATGGAAGCACTCATGCAGAGCTGCTCTCCACTGCTATCCCTGTGCTCCTTGCCCAGAGTCCCTGCTGCCAAGGAGGCTGGAGGGAAGAGGARGATGACAACATGCCTGGTCCCGTGCGTGTGGAACATTCTACCCTTGCTCCTCACCCCCAGTCACCCCTTTGCTGTGCTGGAAGGAAACCACAGGGCTGCTGCACACCATGCACCTCTCAGGTGACCCATCTGGCAGACTGGGCAATTCCTCTGAGTTCCCAGAGCTTCCCTCTCTAGGGTGAAAAGGCACAAGGTTTAGCCATGGCAGACCTAGATGGAGTGCCCCAGGCTGCAGGAACAGCTTTCACTGAGTGCTCCTGAAGAGCTGCCTTCCTCGGGATCCCCTCGAGCTGGAGGGGGATGTGAATCCTCAGGAGGGCACTGGGTGGGGCTGGGCACTGCTGGGCACATCCACTCACGGGGGTGGGCACTTCACATTCACGGAGTGCTCTGGCCAGGCTGCAGCCAGAGGGGGAATGCAGGGGCTGCCTGCAGCAGCAGGGGCTGACAGCACTGCCCAGCCAACCTGCCACGGCACAACGTGCAGCAGCTGGGCCAAGGCTCTGTCCCTGTCATCAGAGAGGAGAGAGCCTCCATTCCCAGCGTGGCTCCATCAGCCTGAGTGCAYCTGTGCAGGGAGAGGAGATGTCCTGCTGCAATAAGCACCAGGTGTTTTTACCCTCTCCCTCAGAAATACACAAATGAGGCTGAAGAACAAACAGCCAGGGAGAAACTGTTGTCCACAAACTCCCTGACTAGGGTTACCCAGACTCCCACCTATCCTGGGATGTGGCCTCTCCACAAATCCCTTGCTGAGGAGTTTCTGTRTGAAAGAGCAAGATGAGCACACAAATAATAAAGGAAAAACTCAAATTACACCTTGGGATCCTTGGTGTGCAAAGACTGTGAATGCAATAATATACTGTCAAGAACTTTGTGCACCAGCCACACCAAAYGGGATAAACCAAAGCAGTCCCACCAGTTTCCTTCCCTCATGCTTCAGGGCTATGGAGCTCTTAGCCTACCTCTTTCATTTTATGTAGTTTAGAAGCATGGCCCAACCTCTCAAGAACTTATGGTACTTGACATGACTGTTTCTAGGGATTTCTGACACCAGATTCCAGTGGAAACTAAAACATTTTGTCACATATAGAGACCTTGCCTGCACAGAGCCAGGAAACCCGAGCTCCTTTCCAAAGAGGAGTGTAAGCTCTGCTGCTGTGAAAGCTGTAGCTCTTGCACTGACCTGGGTCCCTGCACAGAAAGCTCTTGGACTTACTGCATGGAGCAAAAGGAGAAGGGGCTGGACACAATCCAGTAGTGTGAAAAAAACCAAAGGTGAGCTCTCATCAGATTTCTACCTGCAGGTATGTCCCTACTCCTCCACCCTCTGRTTCGCTCCCTAGTTAAAATACCACGAGTTAACCTAAGAAAAGCCAACTCTGTAGTGGGAAAATCTTCTCTGCTAAGACTAAAATTGTTGGCTGCTCTAGCCCAGGGTATTTCTTGAAGGAGTTCTCGTGGGATGCAAAAGCAGAATCCCATCTCTCTCCCCCCTCAGGCAGAAGTGACTGGAGAACAGCACATACACATAATAAAAAGTAAAAAAATAAAATTGTAGGAGTGGGACTTACAGTGCCTACCTTTAGGCTTGGACAACTCTCTCTGTGTGCTGCCTGCTCAGGTAGGGGGGCAGAAACAGCCATGTGRGGGGCTGACTCATCACATCCCACCAAAAGCCAGATCCATCCTGCCTCGAGTTCCACACAGAGCTCAGCCTGACTGACCACATAAAACCCAGCTTCATGGTAATACTGTGACTCACTGCAAATAATCCACAGTTTGGCTTTGGAATGCAAGCACTTTGTGAATCTGGTAAATAAAGATAGCTGCCGAGTGTTACTATGGTCTCCTTTCCTGGGAGATGAGAGCCTCTCCCTTTGGAACAAAGTGAGGGTATGAAGTCTAATCTACTTYACTCATTTTGGTAAATATTTTTTTCCTGTTTGCTTAAATTTGCTGTGCCAGGTCAGCATGGTCACAGTGCTTATTAGCAAATGCTACATGTRCCCATGTACCACATGCAGCAGCAGCAGCTTACCCAGCTGAAATTAAGGTGGCAAGATGTGTTTTTCTGGCATGCTGTTTTTCACAGAAGTTTCTGGCATGGCAAATCCTGGGGTTGTTTTTTTCATCAAGACCTGCTGGGTCTGCATGTGATCAAACACTATGCAGTGAATATGACTGATGTTCAAAGGAACAGAACCACAGCTTGGCACTCCCCTCCAGAAGTAAGCACGCTACAACACTTAACAATGAGGGCTTGTTCACTTGTGATTATAAACAGCCATGTTGATGCCTGCCAGGCACAGCATTTCAACTTCAGCTCACGGGTCAGCAAGTCTGGGGTATGTTTTTCAAGTCTGTATGTACCTAAGGCTTAGGTGTACCGATGCAGAGAGCTGTTCCACCTGATCCTTCCATTCCTGCCATCAGGCAGAACTGACAGCCCTGGTATCCACTGCATACCTCGTGCATACCACACATGGGATGGTCCGTGACACCCAGATCCCACTGCTGAGGGCTGCCAGCAGAAAATGCCCCGAGCCTCGTCTCTCTGCAGCCTTCCCTGACTCCCTCTTTCTGCTCTGCTCTGAGAAATCTCTCCTGGAGTTAGGGCTGGCATAAGCTCTTGCTCACCAAGACAGCAAGTAGGATGCAGCTGCCCGAGCAGGCACTTAGAGCAAGAACTAAGTTCCTCTCCTCTTCCTGCCTGAGGGCATTTCAGCTTGCTTCTCCCTCTTTCCCGGCACGCTGTAACTGCTGGGGTGAGGAGGGCAGGCTCTGGTAAGCCCCTTCCTGCCATGCTTACGAGGAACCCARCTCAGCACATGCACATTTTGGGGCTGGCTGTCACATGGGGCCTTTAGGAATGTGACAGTCCCGGTGGGACACGGACTGCCTGCGCTGCCAAGCTTCTCGCCGCTGCTGCTCAGTGGAGGGCCAGAGCAAGGGGACGGCCGGGCAGGGTTTGAGGAGCTCAGGCTGATGCTACCGAACCAGCTGCTGGCAGCCTGAGCTCAGCTCTGCCTCTTGCAAGTGCCAGCCAGGCTCAGAGGCGCCCAAGCAGCGGAGGAAGGGAGGGAAGAAGGGGGAAAACCACGAAACTCAAGGCAGAGCCTTACCCCGTCCGTGYCCCGCTCCCTGTCCCCGCACTCATCCCGAGGCTCTCCGGACTCGTGACCAAGGACACACACGGGCTGGCTGCCGAGGGGACCGCCAGGGAAGCGACAATTGTCCCTCCCAGCTGCCCCTCCCAGCGCCCGGGAGCTCAGCGTCCCTCTGGGACAGCCGCAGGGCCCAAGCGGGGTCCCGCTTACAGCTCCGCAGCGGGAGCAGCCTCCGGGGTTTGGTACAAGGACAAAGTTGGGACTTAAATAAAACCCCAACACACCCTCCCCTCTAAAAACCCCAACACACCCTCCCCTCTAAAAACCCCAACACACCCTCCCCTCTACAAACCCCAACACACCCGCCCCTCTGGAGCGGCGTTGGGGCCGCAGGCTCCGCACACGCGTGACGGGACCCCGGGCAGGACACACCGCGGGACGGGAAGCGCACACCGCGGGATCCCCGGGACGGGCAGGACACACGCGGGACCCCGAGTCCGCACAGCCCCCTCACCCCGCCGCTCTGTCCCACGGCGGGCGGAGCGGAGCCGCCAGACAGCTCCTGCTGCCCGCCAGAGCGCTCCTGTCCCCCGCTCCGGCCAGGCAGCGGAAAAGCCCCGGCTCTCCCCTCCGTCCGCACCGAACCTCCGGCTCTCCCCGCCGCCCCACACCGAACCCACGACTCTCCCCTCCACTCCGCCCCGCACCGCCGCGAACCGAACCCCGCCCGGCCCGTACCTGCCGGCCCCGGCAGCGCTCCCGCGGGCCGCGCCGGGCGGCTCCGCTCCGCTCTAGGGCCGGGCCCCGCTGCCGCTCCCCGCCCACCGCCACCGCCGCCAATGGGCGCCCCGGGGCCGGGCTGGGCTGCGACTGCCCCACAGGGCAGGGGGGGGGGGACTGCCTGCGCCCCACGGCTGTGTGCGTGCTCCCATTCCTGGGTGTGCCCCGTGGCTGCGTGTGCTCCCATTCCTGTGTGTGTCCCATGGCTGCCTGTGCCCCATGGCTGCCTGTGCTCCCGTTCCTGTGTGTGCCCCATGGCTGCCTGTGCCCCCATTCCTGTGTGTGCCCCATGGCTGCCTGTGCCCCCATTCCTGTGTGTTTCCCACGGCTGTGTGTGCCCCATGGCTGCCTGTGCCCTGCTGCCATCCCGCACCCTCCTGCACACTCCTCTTGGCCCCACAAGCACAACTCAGTGTATTTAGTTTGCTGGCAGTTTTAAGTTTCCAGTTTCATCACCCCCCAATCACGGTATATTCCATGCAGCAGAAGGGTACATATGGACGGCATTGTATAAGGATTGTTCCAGGAAAGTACCCCCGGTGTTTTACAGTTAAGAAGAGCGATATAGATAGAACTGCACATTACACTGGTCCAAAACAGCAACCAGAGCTGCTCCCAAGCCTTGGATCACAGCTTCTCACCACTTCTGTGGTTACAGTTACAGACTCTGTGTAGAGAACGAGCTGTTAACACCCAAATTGGCGTTGCAGGGAAATCTTTTGCGTTCCTGTCTCCCACCCCCTCACGACGGTGCCAGGAGGGCGGTGGGGCTGGCGGGCAGAGGCTGTGAGGGTCCCTCGGCGCTGCTGAAGGTGCTGCAGGGCAGCCGGGCTCTGGCCCGTGCCGGGTGCAGTCACACAGCCCAGGCCTGYGCTGATCTATAATTCAGGTGCTTGCTCACTTTCTGTAATAGCTTTTCTATTTTTAATGGGAAGTGATGGACCTGTCAAGGTATTAGAAACATTTTTTTTCCCAGGTTTTCATTTTCTTTGGTAATAATAACGTGGGCTGGGAAGCTCATGGTGCACTTTAGAGCTAAAGTGCTTGGCAATCATGGGAGTTTCCACRAGACCTTATTTCTTTACACTTTGTGTTTGTGTCAGAGGAGCAGATAAATGAGGACGCAGACAAAGTTCAGTGCCTAGCAGTGGAAGGATTGCAGAGAGGACCATGAGGTCGCTGACAAACCCCTGAAAACCTGGGAGAAAGCTCAGCACAGAGCGGAGGCTGCGCTGGACAGATTGAGGTTATCGCTATAAATATAGTGATATATCACTATATATATCACTATATGTATATATATCACTATATATATCACTGATAGATATCTATCTCAGGGCTTTTCAGTCCCTCTCCCTTTTCTGTGGGACTGAGTGGTCCGTCAGTGCAAGGAGCCTTTGCAGACTGGTTCTCACGCCTGGGAGCTGGTTTGTGTGGAGCTGGAGTACCAGCCCTCTGTCCTGGCTGCCTTGGGAGCAGGCTGCTAACTCTGAGGAGATCTGCCCAGCTTAGAAATTAATTCTCTACAGAATGCTGGGGGTTTTTAAACAAAGTCTAACTGTAAATATCTGTAAACCATAAGTAGACAAAGCACGGCTAAATATGCCAGAGTTTGTCTTAGCTGTCAGACTAATTCAGATCTAACCAGCCACAGATTATTACTCTGAAACTAGTTTTCTTCCTCCTGTATGYTAAAATTATTCTGAATTTGCTCTCATATGCTAATGAGACTATGCTAATCATAGTCTTTATTACTGAGATTTAATACTTTAATTTATTTTTCTTGTTGTTTCTCAGTATGCTTACCTGGACAACACATCAGCCAAACACAGCATTGGGCTGGCCAAACCACCTGGGATTTGAAGGTTTTTTCTTTGTTCCTCTTCAGTCAGAAGTGGAGGCTCAGGCAAGTGTTGCCCGAGGCCAGGGAAGCCCCAAGATCCACTTTGTGCTTACAGTCAGCGTTAAGCAGTTGCAATTGAGAGCTGACTTTCTGTTGGTATTTTGTTTGTTTGTTTTGGAAGCTCTTACACACTTGCTTGAATTCCTTACTGAGATACAAACTGGGAGTTTCACCAGCAATCTTAAGAGCTATTTGAGAGGCAGGCTCAGGAGCTCTGTTTTTCCTGGCTGTAAACCCAAACATTTGTGGGACCACTTGAAAAAGCTGCAGCCCAAATTACCAGCTTTTAATGCAACTAGAGCAAGGTGAAGAGACTTTGTCTGATTGCCTCTGGCATTTTCTCCAAAGCCACTTGTTTCTCAGTAGCTGAAATATCTTGCCCAATTGGGATGCAATAATTTCAAAGCAAGTAAAGGAAACTGCAGCTGCTCAGCTGAGTCAGCCAAAGGTAAGCTYTGCAGGGGAGAAAATGTTTTTTTATTATCTTCTAGTGGCAAAATTACTACAACAGCCTGCAGGAAAAGATTAGATTATAATAGTAACAAAAACATCTGTTAAATTCTCAGCTCAGTGTATGTTTAGCACGTGTTTGGAAAAGAAGAAAAAACAACCGAGGCATTTGATAAAATTCTTTTGAATAAAACTCAATATTTAGATTCAGTTTGGGATGTTAGGAACCCACTGTGATCATAGGATAGACAGTGATTTTAACTAATTGACTACGTGGGGCATTTAATCAGTGGACAAGAAGCCTTTAGCAATGGAGATTTTACTGAATTGAGCTTGGCATCCTGTGACCTAATGAAGGAGTCAGACAACTTGTGTTCATCATCCAGGTTACCTGTAGGGATGAGCGACCTCTGTCCCGAGTGAGAGCGTGGGGGATGGATGTTTGTCTGATCTGGCTCCTGGGGGTTCAGCTAGTCAGCCTCTTCAGACATGTGTGCCTTGCCATGATTGATTTGTGGCTCTGAGGCCCTACCAGCTTCATCTGCCTGCTTTAGAAATGGCTTGTTCCGAGTCTGACAGTGCAGAAGTCACATCCATGCTCGGCTCTGTCAGTACAGGCTGGAATTCAGGTGCCAGTKCCCAAATTCTCACTGGTCCTCACGCCTTGAGGCTGCTGCCCAGCAAACCTTGTTTCAGAGGCTGCTTGTGCCTCAGGGCATCTCTCAACCCTGGTGCAGGAAATTACCCATTTCTTGAGAGGCTCTGGGAGCCTGGCTGCAAAATGATTGTGATGAAAGTGTTTCAGAAAGCARCCTTTGCTCGCTGCTCTGCCCTTCGCATACAGCAATGCTCAAAGTGCTTTTGTTTTTTACAGAGGCATTGCTGTGCTTTGCGTGTGTGCAGCACTTTATCCTCAGGATCTTGAAGGGCAGCATAAATTCTAACAACTGTGAGGGTTTGTCCCCTTCTCACAGGGAGCTCCACTCTTGCAGTTCCGTTGGGTCACAGGGTCCCTGACACAGAGCAGTGGGTGATTTGCTGTTGCCTTCAGCAGCAGCGGGCTCTGGCTCAGAGTGAATCACCAGGGGCTGAGGGACATCCCCCAGAGCTCCTGACTCACAGCCCATGTGCCTCGCCACAGGCCGTGTCCCAGCTCACCCGTCCCAGTGAGCCTCACAAAAGCTCTTCTGTGCAAGGATGACAGAACCTCTCACATTTGCAGATTCTAAAGTTCCAAGTTTGTCTTGGTGCTTGCTGCACCCTTCCCTGCTCAGACCTCAGCCCTGCTCCATGAGTGCGGCGCTGTAGAGTTGGAACTTCAGTCTTGAGTAACCMATGATGATCAATAATTCCTGAGTGGATCGGGTGGGTTGGTCATGGTGAGTCTCCAGGCTGCACCCAAGAACTGCCCAGTGCAGGGACTCACCGGAGGGGAAGCTGAGCTCTCCTGAGGAGCAGGAGGGGCGAGCTCACACTGAGGAACAAGCAGGAGCCCTGACATGCTGCAGCCCCTGCTCTGAGTAGTGCTCCCCATAGTGGGAACAGGCTGGAGTTGAAATACAAAAGGTGAAGGTGAGGAAAAGCTGAGGTAAGAAAATGTCAGGACTGTGAGAAGGTGCAAGTATTCAGTGCAGAGCCCTCTCTAATGTAATATTAGAACAAAATGTTTGAAATTAATGTGGGGAAAAAGAGGGGTGTCCAGAAAAGTTCCTGAATGCATTTTTCAGCGTGCTGTGAGAGAGAGCTGCACCTTCTGAGCCCAGCCTTCCTTGCAGAAGGCACCATTCTGGGCATGTTCTTCTGAGCCCTTTTCCTACTGCTGCTGTTCTGTCTAACAGTGATCTCCTATTCTGTGTGCCTTTATTGCACAAGATAAATCATGGTGAACAAATAACTGGTGAGCAAGTGTTTCAAAGACTAAACTGAGGTAGATTAGCCATTTCAAATATTGAAACAGGGAAAAAGCATGGGGAACAGAGTGTGATAATCACTGGTTAATGCAAAAAGATGTAAATGACTGATTGACTGATTAGTCAAAGACAAATAAAAGAGTTTCATTCCTGAACCCAGCTTTGCCTATGGATATAGCTTCTATTTATGTGAAGAACATGCTCTGGTCTCTTTCCTTTGTGACTGCTACCCAGGCTGAATGTGTGCATTGCTCAGAAAGGAAAAACCTTCTCTTTGTCAGGGACCTTGCCCCACATCAGTGTCTTTTGTGCAGGAAGGCATCTGCTGCCATTGCCTGGGGAAGGTTCATGCGCTGAGTGCATTGCAGAGAGCTCTGTGAACGGGGAACAAAAAGGGAAATCTTTGTTTCCTTTTGTTATCTTCAAATACAAGGGAACACAGCCATGTGGTGTGGTTTTTTTCAAGGTGTTCTGCTGACATCCTGGAAACCAAGAGAGCAAACCTCAGCTGAGATCCTCACCCATTGACATGCTGGATCTTTAGGTGCAGAGGTGCTGATCTGAACAAGGAGTTGGGCATTTCTTCTGAGGTTTATTGGCTTTTAGAGATTGTGTTGCTGCCTGGGCGGTGCAGGATGTGTGAGATGGGACACAGAGGATGTATGAAGGATCACACCTTAATTTCTGAAGTGTAAAAATTGGTGTCTGGTTGAGAAACCAGAGGGATATTATGTAATAGGAGGTTTGTGGTTGCTGTTGGGGGACATCTGAAGGAGGAGCTGAGAATTCTGCTCTGTACTTCAGCTCAAGCTCTGCAAAAATTGTCCAGGCCAGGTGGTGCCATTCTGCCTTTTAGGGGGGGTTTTGGAAGAGTTAACGTTTTCCTGAGATTTCTCTCTTACTGGTGTACTGAAATGCAGAAGGCTTTGGTTTTCTTTTTCTTTATTTTTTAAATTTATTTTTCTTTTGTTTTCTCTGTTCCCAGAATGGCATCTCTAACCTCACCCCTGAAGAGCAGCTGGGGGAAGGCACTGCAGGTTGGCTCTGTACCATTTGGGCTGTTTGATTTCATTAGCTTGGGAGCCCCCACAAATGCCTCAGGCCATGCACCTCCTCGTGGACCCAACTTGGGAGAGTCTTTTGTGCTGCTGCATGCATTAGCCTTCATTAATACAATTAGCATAATAGCAATAAGGATTCATTATTCCCAGCAAAAAGATAAAGCTGGTAATACATATCTGTGAATCGAATTCCTCAGCGCCTTGTCTTGGGATTGCTTCATTTTGAAGTTGTTTGCTGTTTATATCCTTCCATCCTCTAGAAAAAAAGAAAGCCATGTAATTGTAAAACTGTTTGGGTCAGAGAAATGCCCCGAGATGATCTTTCAGGCATGCTAAATAGGTGAGGTGATCTMTGAGACCCTCGCAGCTCACAGAGCCACTCAACAGTCAAAACTGCAAACTTCATCTTCTTCAAGCACAAAAGCTACTTAGTTTCCCCATGTTGAAGACTTTTTATAATAGCAATAAGACAACTCTAGAGAGAGCCATCTAATATTAACTCCAGGGAGTAATCATCTAATCACAATCTGGGGGTGATTTGAAGCACTCATCTGGACCAAATGCCTCACAACACCCCAGGAGTGGTTTTATTGCATGATAGCAGTACCCCATTGAGCCTTATTGCTTAATTAAAAACAAATTCCCAAGTAATTTTTTTGCCTTTCCATAAAAACACAGTASTACATAGCATGTATAAAACATCCATTAAATGATGGTGGATGCAAATTTACATTGTGAGATACAATCCGTTTCTTTACCACTTGGGGTTGAAGTTAAATGTAAAACCATTTCCTATAATCTGTGCACTGCTGTGTTTAGAGAGGAATAAATATGGGAAAGGGAGGTTCATTGTAGGATGCCTTGTTTTTATTAAGTGATATGTTTGGTCCCTTACAAAGGAATTCAGATTCTCATCCATCTTGCAGACACAGCAGTGAGTCGTCGCTGTGGCCTTTTCTGCTTCTTCCTGGAGATTTCCTCAGCCTGCCCCATTCCAGGGCAGCACTTCAGGGGAATGCTGCCCTTGTGTGGGATTGCCATGGCTYCCAGAGCAGAGAGAGCAGTGCTGCTGCAGTGTTTGGGGTCACACAGCACTGAACAGGGGGTGCCCTGTGGGTTCTGCAGTCTGACAGGGGTGAAGCCTGGTTGGTGCATGGTTTATCCCGTGTGGTGATAAACCCTGGTTTATCTACCAGGTTTATCCCCTCTGGTGCTGCCCTCAGGCTGTCCTGGCTGGGGCTGAGATGTCTCCCAGCCCTGCAGTTTCCCTGGGAAAACTTCCACAGCTGTGCAAGGGCCCCTGCTCTGCTAGGGACCCAGAGTGTGCTTGGGAAGGGTGTGAAAGTCCTTCCAGTTTCTGGAGAGGAATGCCTGGGCTCCCTGACACCTCTGCAGAGTGTTTTCATAGCCCCAAGGACTCTGAGTGTTGTTTACATGGSAAAAGAATAAGATGAATGTGTCCTTACAAACAGAGCATGAGAATCTGCTTGTAGATAGGGCCAGGGACTTRGAGATAGGGAGGGAGGGAAGAAACCATCAGTTCTAGAAAATGTTACTAATTGACACAGACTGCTGCTCATCCAAGGCCAGGATAAATTCCTGAACTTACAGAACAAAGGCTTAATACAGTTATGAATAGTGTTTTGTTATAAAAGAAGAAATAAAGGGGGGTTGTGTGTTACAGGGGGCATGGAGTAGAGGATTCAGGGAGTCTGTACCTTCAGAGTACCTCAGCCASTGGGAGAGGAAGAGGAAGAGTGGCCAGGAACTTAGGATAAAGAGGGGGCTGCATCCCCCAACAATGTGAGAGACCCCATGGGAAATGGCTCATGGCCTCCCCCTTTATTCAGATAAAGTTACAGCTCTCCTTTTTGGACACAAACCTCTGGTGTTGTGGGTTTTTCTGCACCCAGAGGAAGCAAATCCAAGTTTTTAAATGTTTATTGAAAATCATACAGGGGGTGATGGAGCCCCTGTTCAGAAGTCCTGGTAGCCAAAGCTGTAATTGGACTTTTAGCCACAGCACTGAAATAAATGGGCAAAAAGGGTTGATAYGACATTTTCCTCAGATTTGTTTCTTGGGCTGCCTTTAATTGAATGGAGACAATCTTGCAAGTACAAAGTTTTAAATAAAAGCTGAGAATTAATAGTAACCATTGCTCTGGTTGTTCCAGGTGCTGGAGCCTTCTCGTGGTATCCACAAGCTCAGCACAGAGGATGGCTCTTGCCAGTCTCTCCCACTGTGGGCCCCACTCTGTGTTGTGCAAATCCTGGTGTTCCCTGTCCCAGGGTGGCTCCCCAAGGAGCAATGTGTGAGTATCTGCTGCTGCGTTTGGGGTTATGGAAGCTGTGTGCTGTCTCCTGCACTTAATTTTGTAAAAAATAATGTTGGGGGTTGTTTTTGGTGAACACTTTGATAGAATGCTTTGCTGACTTCATTTTTAATGTGTCATTAGAGAGGTGCTAAATGTTGTGATGGAGGATTTGTTATAAAGGGGTTGCAGCATTGTAGTGAGAAAATGGATGAGAGCAAACTATTGCCTGCTCCTGCTGCCTGAGAGCAGTCTGAAAGAGCAGCTGAAAGAATAATTCAACCTGTGTATTTTCAACAGTTCTGTACTAACCAGGGGCATTGCCAGGTCAGAAAAAGACATGAAAGGATCTGAGAGTGTTCTTGAACAAGAAGCATTTTTACCTGAAAGATCTCTGCTGGCGTTATTAGGGATGCCATTATCTTGCTTTGATCTGACTCTCCAGGAGTGGCTGCTCACACAGCTGACCCAGAGCAAGCAGCCAACAAAGGAGAGCCCTAATGGACTYTAATACCTTCAGTGAAGGGTTTCTCTTCCCATCAGATCTGTGTCATTTTACAAAGGCCCCTTTCATCCCAATGTGCCTGCTGGAGCTGGCTGCCGGCCGCGGGCCCGGCTGAGGCAGGGCCGGCGGTGTCGCTGCTGCAGCCCCGTGGCCCCGGCCCGCTCAGGGTCAGCCGTGCTCCCCGGCTGCCGCTGGATCATGGCCAGGGCTGGTTCTGCTGCAGAACCCTCTGCAAAAAACCCCAAACAGCCTGGGGGAGATG
>JACDOX010000055.1:36208-54284 GCA_014549065.1 Cardinalis cardinalis
TTTTTTTTTGTTGTTTTGAAGCAGGACCAGGGGTTTGTTGGGGTGGGCAAAGGCACACCTTGGGCATGTGAAACACCTGCCTTACTCTGACTGCAGCAGAGCACAGACCTCGCCTGTTCTGTCACCTGAGCACAAATAGCTAAACGTTAGGACATAGAAYAAAAATTATATCTGCCTTTATTTGGCCTTTTAAGATGAGGAGTCAGGAATCTTGTGGTGGTGGTTCTCGGATATTTATGGCTCCCTTTAAGAGTACATCCTTCCAGTGAGGAAATGAAGAGTGTGATATTTTAGCTGTTGGAAATGCCTGGCTTAGTTTGGTTCTGTTTCCTGATTTCATTTTGCCATGGTAGGCAATTCAGAAAATATATTWGCAGCAAGGAAAATGGAGTTGTTATGGAAACATCTGAGCGAGGCAGCTGACAGGGGTAAGGCAGGCAGCAGATTCGCTGTGCACACAGACACTGAAACTGCGAGTTCATGTAAGGTAAGGGAGCAGTTTCGAGGCTCTGTCTGCTTCCTGGGTGGGTTTTATGGCACAAGAGGGGAAAAAAATACACTTTAAAACTGTGAGCATGTGGCTCCATCTTCTGGCACCAAAGCAAACTGTGTTGCTCYGGATATAGACAGAGGTGAGATTTCTGTTTCGTTTTTATGCTAGCTTCTAYGAAAACAACAACAAACCCAGCAGCAACAATAATAATAAATTAAAGTACCTGTGCCCTAGAGCCAATACCTGTGCCTAGATTTCTGCTGGGAGAAACCTGCCTTTTGAAACATTCTCTTAGATGCTTAGCCCCCAGGTGGAGCCGGTGTTTGCTCGGGATGGGCTCTCCGGGGCAGCCTGGTGCCCCTGCAGGCGCTGCCCTCCTGCCCTTGGCTGCGGGATGCATTTCTTTGTTCCCCTCTGCAGCATCTTTGGCAGCGCAGCTCAGACTCCTCGTGGGAATGCGAGCTGGGTAGAAGCAGGAATGAAGGGCTCTGGGAGGCAGACTGCCAGAAGTCAAAAGAAAATAAAGCTGTTTTATGACTTCAGCAAAGAGTGAATGTTGTTACAGYGCATATTGCGCATGCTTAATTGGGCTTGGTTACTCAATCTGTTCACCTCAGCAACTCATTTTGCTTTACTCAGARGTAAGGCATCGTTCAAAGCCAGGAGGTGTTATCATTTGCTGGGTAGACCTTGGGGTTTCTAAATAATCCTAAAGAATTGCCCCAACTTTRCTGCTTTAGAACAGCACCCAACACGACGAATCAGAACAAAAGGTAATYATCCTGTTGAGCTGCTGTCCTAGAGCTATTGTTTGCAAGTCATTGCAAACAGGAGGCACTGCTCTRTGAACACAAAATTAAAACTATGGACCATGTGTTTTACTTGGTTTATTCTGTGTACATATGTCAGTATGTTCTTTTTTCCCTCCCTGGATAGTGAGCCTGGGATAAAAGGCCCCAAATTGTTTGTATAAAGCACTAGTTCTCAGTCCAAACTACTTCATGGCTGAACKGTGGCAGTGAGGGTGAGGGAATAGAAATGTCATGGCCCCATGCTTGTGCCACTCTAAGATCACTCCATGAGTGATAAGTTGCCTGCATGCAGCATTGATCCATGGGAGCGTTGTGTGGAGCGCTGCTTGGAAAGAGTGCACTCCTGTATGGCACAGAATCCTAGCACAGAAATCAGCCCTAAAGTGAGCACTACCCAGGGCTTCCCATCACAGCCTCAGCAGCAAGGCTGTGGATCAAAACTAGAGGTGAAAACACCCTTCACTTTTCCCTGTGGTGCTTTTAAGGCCCCACACTGAGGGGAGCATTTTACATGGCCACAGGCTGTGCTGATAAAATACAATTGCAACCTCCAGAGCTGGTATTTACTGTTTCTAACCTGTCCCTGAGGCTGGGGTACTTCCCCTTGCACTTCCCCTTGGCCTTACCTGAGGTTTTCTCTTGGAGCTGTCTCCAGTTCCTACCATCTTTTTTCCCCTCTCCCTATATTTAACCTTCAGTTTCATCCCATTTCATTGGTGAAACCAAGCTGTAATTTCTAGAGTCTGTCTCTCTCCATATCCTATTCAAAGGGATCTGCTCACCTTTCTGAAAGATGTCACAAGGATAGCACCTTTCACTGACACCACCACTAAATAAATACCACAGTCCTCTTTTATTAGGAAGTACAAATCCTACCCACAGTATCTTTGATAAATCAGGTCTTTTGCAGACATCTGGAGATTGTATTTGCAAATCCCTAGCCAGCTTGTTTTGTAGTCATTGTTACCATAATTCAGGTTAATGTTGTTGCCACTTTTTACTTGCTAAAACACATGTGGTGCTTTATTGCTTAAGGAAAAAAAGAAAAGTGGCTGCCTTGGAACAGAAGTTCTTTTAAAACCCTTTCTGAAAGTTTGTTGTTTGGAGAAACAAATGTCAAATCAATTGTCCTGTCTTTGAATTGCCATTCTGAAAATGCAAGCTGTGAAAAGAGATTACTTGGGCTCTGCAGTGGGGAGAGGGTAAGAGTCTAGATTAAGAATTATGTACCAATGGAGACCTAAAATAACAAGTGGAAAAAGTAAACTTGTAGCTTTTCCTGTAAAGATTTGCTTAAAAAATATTAGATCCCAAGTGAGGCTGCTCATGCCAACTTTGAAATCTGATTTGAATTTTTATAGCTGTTATAATCTCTGATATATCACCCTGGAAATAGGGGCTCGTAACAGAAATGCCAAGTCCCTTGACTATTGCCTCACAAAAAGAGCTGCTGTAATAGGCTGCAGTTCTGAGACAGGTTTGCAAGGCTGGCTTGTGTCTGCACATCATCATTGCARTGGGTCTGAGCTGGGCTCTTCACATGATCCGAGGTTGTTTGTGTGGGTGATGAGCTGTGTGCAGCTGTGCCAGCTGTGCAGCTCAGCCCAGCATGGCCCTATCCACAGGGAGAGCCTTGCAGCCTGGACATGCTGCTRGGGAAAGGAAAAAACAGCTTGTTTTCTGGTTTGCTGTCCTTGTTCTTCTGCATTTCTGCACAGAGGAAATGGAAGTTCCCAAGGAGCCCAAAGGATTCCACATGCCAGTGCTCTTTTCCCTCTCATTATCATACGCTTGCAATCAAACTCTAATTTTTGAAATAAAAAACCTGCAGGATTCTTTATTGGGACTATTAAACCTTCAATCTTCATTATTTAGGACGGCTACTTACCTTTTACTCAATGAAGCCATAATGCAACTGCTCCTATAAAAACTATGGAAATGGCTACTGTGGCAGTGAGTAGATTTTCCTCCGTGTAAAATAATCTTCTGTGAGTAAGACATAACTATCATTCACATTAATTAGGCAGCCATATAATGGGGTGTTCAATAGCTATTACATCATTTAAATTCTTCAGTGAGCACCTCAGCCACCCAAGAACTATCCAGCTGAACATTTCTGAGTCCATAATTTTGAAATAATCCTGTAGAGGAAGAATGTGCATGGCAGAGTGTTGCAGACAATTTCACCAAGAAAAAAATTAATTTTATTCAGATTTATGGAATTATTTTAACATTTACAAGAAGTGCATAATCCTTTTCTTCCCTCCCTCCCAGAGTAATGGTGCTATAAAGTGGAGTCTATTTTGGGGCTGCACTGTCTGTGCACCAGAGAATGTCCAAGGAGGTTGTAGCCAGAGGCCAGTGATGGCAGCTGGACACACAGACACACAACAAGCACATTCCCCTGCACATTCTGCTGTAAACCTGGGGCCCTGGAGCCACAAGGCTCAGCTGGGAAACCCTGACCCACAGGAAACTGAGTGCAGTCCTGCTTGAGGATTTGGGTTTGATGTCTTTTCCCCTTAAAAATCATATAAGCCCTTAATCATTTATATTCAGTTTGGGTTATTGTTTTAAAAATTTTGAGGTGAAGCCAGAGTCCTTTGATTTGAACATTATAAATAATTTTCTAACTATGTTATGATGTATTTTTGTACCTTTAAAGATTAGTTCCTCAGTAAAATGTACATATGCCATGAGAGTAGGAGCTGTTCAGATGCCTGTAGAAGGGAATGGTTATTAGAAGATTGGACAGTGCCTGAAAATATATGAAAATAATATGTTTTAAATCAGTATAGTTTGGCAATATGGGAATAGTTCTTAGCAGAATGAAAGAAATGAATAGCCGAAAAATAGGCTGGGGAGCAGGGCAGGATAGAATACAAAGTTTAGACTGTGCCTTTTCCTATCARTTATTTTAGCTAATTGTAAATTCAAATTTTTTCTCTTCTCAATGGTTATAATGTACTGTACCTTATCTGACTAATAGTGGAAAGCAGCAGAGAGCTCTCTTCACAGGGAGAGCTCTTAATTCAGTATTAAATGTTGGGTTCTCTGTAGTTTTCCATAATCCCTATGTAACAGGCAGAGCCTGCAGAGGTGGTGTCAAAACCCACCTGCAGGTAGTGCCAGGTACTGTTTGTTCTGCAGCCCAGGAGGCTGGTGTTTGCCAGGTGGAACTGCTCCTCTCTGCAGCACATCCTCTGCTTCACAGATCCTCCATTTTCATGTTTGCTCATTGATTTAATTAAACCAGTACACTGAGGGAAATTTCTGCCTTACCAAAATCATTCATTTTCTCCCCGCACTGTAGGGACTTAGAGCTGGAGTTACCATAGGAGTGACAGACCTWAGGATGGGGAGCATGAGACAAGGGCAGGTCAGACCTCTGGGAAACTCCATGGAATCACTGTTATATAATTAGATTTGGTCTGTGGGACCATGGGCTGGTGAATGCTGCAGCACGACAGGCTTGATCAGATTTTGGGCTGTCCAACAGCAGGAAGGAAGGTGAGCATTTGTTATGGGAATGGGCACATGGAACTGTTCTGGTGAGGGGCTGAGGGATCGCCCAAAATCAGGGCCACCCTGGTTTTGAGAAAATGCTGCTGCTGTTTCCTGAAAGCATGCTCTGGATCAGAATTTTGTGCTCTCTCTTACACTTCTGTAAAACACTGGATGAATTGAATATACAGAATTAACACCAGCTACTTGCTGCTGTTATTTCAGTGATTTAATATGAGTTGTCAGTCATAGATGGTTTTATGGGGTTTCCACTGTATTGCCATCTAACCCATTTTTTAGATGAAATACCTCTCAAAGTGAATTTTCCATGTGTTTTCTTGGATGTGAATTGGCTTCAATTTCAAACATTTCCTACAATGTATTATTTGAGGTTTCAAACAGAAATTATGGGATTTWTTGTTTTTCTGTTCTTGGTTAAGTGTTCAAAATTCAGTAACTGAATTGCTTACAATTGTTTTAGTTCATATGAGTTATAAATATACAGATACAGTAATAGGGGAGCAGAAATGTGTGTAAGGTAGTGAGACATTGCTCACTGCTGTTCATTATTCCCTGGTTAGTGAGAGTTTAGGTGTAAAAATCATTACCAAAAAGTCTCTGCTGAGTGCAACCCAGAGTTGAACATATGAAGGACAAAGTGTACTAGATGCAGCTGTGATTAGTTCTCCAAATTCCCAGTATTAAATCCATTAGGTATTTACAGTCTCAGCTAATGAAGAGATAGGGAATGTCAGTGAATGGGCAGRGGAGGGCTGGTGAGCTGTCATTGTCACCTCTCCCAGGTTCTGAGCAAGTTCCTYGACAAGCACTGGGGATTTTAATGAGTTCCAGGAAAAGTGAACACAGAGCCTGTGCCAGGTGGGACTTGGTTGATTTGCTGGGGATGGGCAGGGATCCCAGCTCAGTATCCCAGGTGCTGCAGTGAGTCATGGCTGTTTGGAGCACCTGGAGGCTTTGCAAAGAGGCCTCAGCTGATTTAGCAGCTGCAGGAAAGGATCCTGAATGCCTGGGCTGTTCAGCATTTGTCACCTCTCTGTGCCACTGGCCTGGCATTGCTCTGGGGAGCCCTTTGACATYTCCTGGGCACTCTTCACTGTAAATACTGAAAGCCTTGCTCTTACCAAGGCACTGCCAGCAGTGTTTGTTTTTGTGCTTGCTGAAATAGCTTTRAAAATGCAAGTGCCAGTAGCTATGGGAAGCTGTATCGTGTTCATCTATGTGTCCATATGGTAGAACATGTTCTGTCCTTCACAGCACAACGAGACATGATTGTGCCTAATTCCAATTTGTGTGGCATCCCCATTAATGTCTCTTTCAGCCCTCCATTAAAGGCCCTTAATGTTAATTAACTGGACGATGCCAATAAAGTTCTATTAGCTTCCCCCTATTAATTTAATATTATAGGCATTTAACAGATGTCTTAATTAGATGTTACACTGAAGGCTATGAGCAAAATTAAAACTAGGTCATTGTCGTGAAAGGAAAGTTTCTGCTATGATTTATGGCTTCTGCAGCTTTGTTTGTTTTTCCTTCTGACCTCTTACAGAAAACCRAGTTTTAATTTTAGAACGTTGAGAGGAGTAAAGGGTGGAAAGTAGAATAATAACTTATGTCTAACAGCTTTAGCACATTCTGTTCTTACTTCACAGATAAATGCTCTCATGGGTGTGAAATGACTATTTCCCYATGTGAAAGATCTGTCCCTGGCAAGAACACTGTTTTCCCCATCTCAAGGGCAATACTTGAATTGCAACAAAGATTTTTTATTCCTAGACCAACTGCTTCCATTTCCTGATTCCAAAGGATCTGTTCTTGAACCCCAGAATTGCCCACACAGTGAATTCACCCATTCAGGGATGGTGAAGGTGGTTTGTGTCTGAGGTGCCAGGAGGTGCAGCTCCTGTGACCTCTCCCASCAACAGGTCTGGAAAGGAACTGGGAGCTTTGGGGCCAGGTAAGGGTTGTGTAGTGGTGGGGATGAGCTCTGTCTCTCTCCTGCCTTGTGTGCCCCCAGTGCAGGTAAAAGCTCTGACTGCCCTCCCAACCCAGTTACTCAGATTTGGGCTGGGATTGTGTCAGGAACAGCTGTGTTCTCTTTAAAGAAATTACCCTGGGTGGCTGCAAATGCTTGAATGGTGACAGGGRAAAAATTTCCTAGGTACAAGTCTTTCCTTTGATAGTGAAATTGATGAAAAGCCCCAGAAAATTACACTTAAAGCCACCATAGAAGCACTTTTCTAACAGAAGAATGGTATGCAATCTAAATTCAGGGGTCACTTCCACCTCCCAAACACATCAAACCTGCCCAGACAATGAGGGATTGTAATCTGGGCAATCAAAAATGAAGTGTACAGTAAAAAATAAAAAAGGGGCTGAGAACAGACAAAGCTCAATAGCTCTGTGGACAGAGGTTAAATATTCATAAAGCAATTCTGTGGGTAATTGAAATACAAGATTGAATGTGGGCCACTTCCACCTGTGAATTCCAAGCTTCAAGTGCTTCCCTCTTAGGGGCTGTGCTGTGTTCCTGCACTGTGCCATGACAATGTGTGCTTATTGACACTGATACCTGACTTACCCTGAAAGCTGCAGCTGTCAGTGAGCACTGGGCAGCAGACAGCCTGCAGGGCTGCATGATTACACATTATTATACATAGAAATTAACACTGTACACACCTGGTACCTCTAACAGTATCAACCCCAGCCAGGGAGATGCTCAAGGTAAAACCTGCCACTGAAACAATTTATTTCCATGTGCCTGCAGCAGGCCAAGATGCTGACCTTGGCCCAGGAACAATGATTATAAAGAGCATTTGTCAGCACCTGCAGTCTCACTGCAAGCACATAACAGGCAGCTAAAGCCCAATTTATGCAGAAGGCAAGAATAACATTTATTACAGAGTTAAAAAATATAATTGTCACAGTACAAATTTACACTTATAAACTGAAACAGAAGTCAGATAGTTAAGATTAATCATATAGCTTTAATACGAGGAGTATATACAAATTAAAAAACCAAGACACAACAAATTTCAAAAGTCAGTGAGCAGATACTGCTCATTCTTCAGTAAGAAGAAATGCTTTATAAATWTTTCACTTGGCTGTTGCCTCTTCCATCTGCCAGAAACCCTGCTCTTTGAGCTGCAGGTAAACAGTTTCACAGACACTTCTGTGAATGCTCCTGACTTTCCATGAAATCACAGGTCAATAGTTCCTTTCAACTTGAATTTTTTTGCAGATCTCTCACTTGCTCTGAGCAGGAACTTGCTGCCATAGATGTAGGAAATGAACCCATCCAGCTCCAGGCTGAACACGTTGTTAAGTTTGGGAACAACTGAAATGCAAAAGGACACAAACTGAACAAAGYGTGCTAATGTAAGTCCCTGTTATGGAAATATCCTGACATACCAGGGGATGTATTCACCTGGGAATTTGAGCCTTGACACATTTCAAGGTTTTTATACTTTCTAAAGAGATAAAAAATAAGCCAAGCCTCCACGAATTACCCAAGTTAGTCCTTGTGCAGGAGCATACAGGTCAGTGTTGCACTTTTTAAAACCTGCTCATCTCTAATGAGATGTGTTTTGGGTAAGATACTGGGTGTTGGGTGGTCACTTCTGCCACTCTATGCAAAGAGCCAAAGCTCTGATATAAACCAATGTACTCAGAGGCACAAAATGAAGAGTGTGTTTAAGATTTTTTTATGATTCCTGATGTGAAAAGAACTGAAAAAGAATGCCTTGTATACCTTTTAATTTGTCCTCTTTAGTGATAATTTTGAAGATGTGTTTAAATTCCTGTAGAATGATTCCTGTTATCCCAACATAAGAGGGGCACTTTGATTTTGTAACTGAAAGAACAGAAGTAGGTATTAGAACATTTCAGATGCCCTTTACTTGCTCTTCTCCTGTTGTCTGGTGATTTTAAACAGTTTCAAACATAAATATTTAAATATTCTGAAATAATGTAGTTACAGTAATCACTGGTAGAATGTGCAGTTAACCTTTGCAACCAACAACATGATTTTCAAGAGTAGTTGTGAAGTAATTAGAATTTTTAAGGAGAGAAATACCATCTCAACAATGTGATTCTACAGTTAATGACACTGAAAGGAATTTAAAAATAAGCACCTGAACTACAGGATCATCTCCTGAATTTCAGATGATGCTCCACAAGCAAACAAACCAAATACCTGTAACAATGGCTCCATGGAGATCAGCTTTGAGCAGCTTGCTCTGAATCATATGGGGTTGCCTTGAAGAAGAGAACAGGATCAAAGAGGAGGGAAAAAAATCAAATGAACTGTCAGATTTACAAAATGTGACCATGACTATTATAATCATGATAATTCTGTGATTCTGTGAAGTAGTACCAATATGTTAGTTAGTTAGGTACAGTGTTTCAAGCAGTAACTCAATAAAACTGGAAGTTTTACTGCATAAAACCCAGACTAAATTTAAGATATGCCCACGTACRCATCGGGTTTGAGGCCATGGCACAGGTCTCTGATGTACTGCTTCCAGAGCTCGTGGAGTGGGAGGAAGATGGCATACCTGCAGTAAAAAAARGATAAATTAAATTATACAAAATTTAGTTATAAAAACGTCCATTGGTCGATTGCTGAAGTAGTCTGTATTTCCACAGAGTTAAGACTGATATTTTTAAGGTATGCAACCTTAAGTTACCCTGCAAGGTGACCCACTCCAAACAGCTGGTTTACTTTATAAAACAAGCACAAAGCTCTTCTCTTCCAACCCAAAACAGCGATGTGTTTTAGAGCATCAGGCTAAGACTGAAGACATTTCTCCTTTTTTTTCCCACTCTTTTATCTCCCTGCTTACTCTGTTAGCAAAGCAGGGGTTTCATCCAGCATGATAAATCCAAGGAACCTTATGCAGAATTTTGATTCTGGTCACAGACAGTCCAACTTTACAAACTGAAACCAGAGGGGATTGTGTCTGGGTTTGATTTCTTGTCATACTTAGGTACACAAAGTGAGCTCAACAGAAATAAATCTTTCACCTGTGCAGACAAGAGAACTCTTCTCATGCTGAAATGCCACAAGTAGTGTTTCAGACTGACTTTACACACTGGAGGGTTCCTATCCACATGCACGTGCTGCTGTTTTTACCCATTTTTGATGCAGTTCCTCTTTACTACACAGAGAAGACATTTAAAGCCTTACCTCTGCTGCTCAGGTTCAATTTCAAACAGACGCAGCTCTCGCCTCTGCTTGGCAGTAAAACCTTTTGTCTTCTTCCTCTTCTGCTTGGTCTGTTTCTTGTGGTAATGCTCCAGAACGACAGCTTTCCGAGTCAGCATGTCCTGGATAGCCTCATCTTTCATTTGGGGCATGCTGCGCTTCAGGAAGGCATGCACAAAGGTCTTGGCCTTTTCTGAGTCCTGGGGCTAGAGACACGTGAAAGGATGCTCTAAAACAGTATGTGTTCATTAACTTAGAACTTGCTGCTGACCGGTGGTTTCATCAAGTCGGCAGAATCTCCGTGGGAATGGGAGATCTTCCCGTCAGTGCCASTGGAGGGAGATGTTCCCCCGCGGAAGGCCCTGCGGGCAGCGCCGAGCGCGGGCACASCCCGGCCCGCTCTCGCACGTTCGGAGGAAAAACTCTTGTTTTGCATTTCGTTTGAAACAGCGAGTTCCGAGCGGGATGTACAGGGGAACCCGGGGACCCAGCCCACCCCCGGCCCGCCGGTGCCTAACGGGGTTTAAGAGGCGTGCAGGAGCGGGAATGGCCCGGTAACCCCGGCACGGCGTGCTCGGTACCTGCAGGCGCAGCTCCCCGCTCTCCTCGGGCGGCAGCCGCCGGTACAGCTGCCCTGCAAGGCACGGCGGCGCGGGGGTCGGCCGGGCGGGCGCTCACCCACCCCCGGCCCCGCATCCCTCATCCTCCATCGCCCACCGGCGCCCGCTCTCCATCCCTCACCCTCCATCCCTCACCTTCCACCGCCCGCTCTCCATCCCTCACCCTCCACCCCTCACCTTCCACCGTCTGCTCTCCATCCCTCACCCTCCACTGCCCGCTCTCCATCCCTCACCCTCCNTCCATCCCTCACCCTCCACCCCTCACCTTCCACCGCCCGCTCTCCATCCCTCACCCTCCATCCCTCACCCTCCACCCCTCACCTTCCACCGTCTGCTCTCCATCCCTCACCCTCCAACGCCCGCTCTCCATCCCTCACCCTCCATCCCTCACCTTGCACCGCCCGGCCCCCATCCCTCACCTTCCACCGCTCTCCCCTCACCCCTCACCTCCATCCCTCACCCTCCATCCCTCACCCTCCACCGCTCTCCCCTCATCCCTCACCTCCATCCCTTACCCTCCACCGCACACCCTCCATCCCCTAACCCTCCACCGCACACCCTCCATCCCCCACCTTCCATCCCTCGCCCTCCACAGCTCTCCTCTCATCCCCTCACCTTCCATCCCTCGCCCTCCACCGTTCCCCCCTCATCCCTCTCCCCCGTCCCTCTGTCTCCCCTCTCTCCCCGGTCCCCTCACCCTCCATGGCGTCGTGGCGCAGCCGGCGCGGGCCGATGACGCTTCGGGCGCGCATGCGCACACCGGTGCCCCCGACGTGGCCACAAGGCGGCGCTGCCGCCCGTGGGAGCGGGCGGGCTGCTGTGAGGGCAGCTGCTGTTTAATTGGCTGTTTACCGCTATTCACTACTCTTGTACTAATAAATTCTCTGAATTGRGGGACACTGAGCAACAGATATTTCATTTACTATCACGGGGGAGGTTTTTTTTAAAAGCCCTGTCAGTCATGCCTTCTGTTACGCAGGCCGCCTCGTTTTCTGTGGACAATCCAGCATGTGGGTATGGTCACGGACACGCGGAGTGCACGACTCCGGTGTTGGAGCACTGACATGGCCGTGTCCTTCCCACAGGAACAGCAGGGTCTGACACTCGTCATGGGCTGCCTGGCCGTGCCAGTCCTCACTTCCCCTCACCCTGCAGTCACTCCCACCACAGATGCTGGGATACACATTTCCCTATTTCCATCCCGCAGCCTCCTCACCTCCCCTCCCACTTCTGTCGCCTCATTTGCTCTGGAGATCTCCCTCGTCCCCGAGATTTACCAGYGTGGTGCTGGAGCCAGCCGCTGCCCAGGCTCCAGGGCCATGGCAGGCACAGGTCCTCTCTGCCCCTGCGAAAGTTCCTCCATTCCCACCTCTCCCGTAGGAGAGAAGTTCTTTCCATGTCCCATCCTGTCCTACACGGCCTCTCCAGCCCTGGCTGCTGCTGCAGGGATGCCCAGCTCTGCTCTCGGTGGTTAGCAGTGTGTCAGTCTGTCCTGCAGCTGCGCACCCAGCAACATGAGATTGTGGGTTAAAATCAGCCTCCTGTTTCTGGCAATCAAGGTCAAGACATAGGAAGATGCCGCTCGATGTGRGATTTGCATGCTCTGACACATCAGGGCCTCTTTCCTTCTGGGACAGGACAAAGTCCTGCTCACTTACAAAACAGCAGTGTCTTCAAACCAGCRTGGCCCGTTTGTTTTCCTGCCAGCCCAGTCCCAACTCCTGCAGTCCTCTGTTCGGGCATTATTCTTCTCCAAATACAGAAAATATTTATATTCTTGTCACACGGTGATATTTTCTCAGCAGATAATTAAGCACTGCTTGGTTAAGGATAGTTGGGGAGGGAGTTACAGGGGCAGGATTTAGGAAACATGATGATTTTGTGGAGTGCTGCTGTGGGCCACAAAGGTACTAAAGTGATCCCTAACAGGGAATGAAATAGTAGATCTCTCTGGTTGTGTGTAAAGGAGAAAGGGCTGGTGTTTGCAGAGCATTAAGCATGAACAGCAGCTGGTTTGTATCTCCTGGCAGCTAAATATGTTACCACAGCAAGTGGATCTCTTGGTTTTACAAAGCATGGACTCCTTGAGTTGTCATTGCTACTATGAGAAGATCAATTTCATGAATGGAGTACCAGGATAAGCGCTATGGGTCTTTAGGGCCATATGAGTGCTCCTTCACTGGATTTATGCTGCAATTCTTAGGGCACTTCAGGGATTAATAGTCAAATCAGTGTTGGCGGTGCTGGTGTTGTAAATCCAATGATCCAGGCTAAACTGGTGCCTGGGGAAACCAGCCTCTTCCAACAGCTCTACATCTTCATTTCCCAATTTATCTTCAGATGTAATGTCTGAGGGAGTGAGCTCAGAGCATTAGTGTGTGTCCCAGCAAGAAGGCTCTGCATCAGGAGTCGAGACTCACATCAAATAAACATGAAAAAGAATAGGTGAAGACACTGAGAAACTGCAGAATAGGCAAAGGCAGTTTGTAGATAAAAAAAAGAAGGCTCAGAGAAATGAGGAAAGATGGGTGAGATGTGAATGTAAAGTGATGTGGAAATATGCCAGCAAATAACTATAATGCATATTTCGGGATGTGCAGCACCCTGTCTTAGTGTCTCAGAATTTTGAAGTTTCTTACTTCAAGTAAATCCCTTTGGAGTAGGTTTGTAGTGATAAAGTTCCATGATATATATTATTAATACCATGTTGTAGGTGCCAACATTGGTGTTTCTTACGCAATTAAATCTGTATGGCTTTATTTATTGCTCTCCAAAAACAGTAACACCCCACTGACAGCTATGCCAACCCCTTTCATGGACACAATCTAGCTGTGCCCTAGGGGAGGATATTGCTGTACCTCTKGGGGCTGCTGAACTGCAGGGATGGGCAAGGACCCGTGTGCAGGCCAGCCTGGGGAACAGCRGTGTCCTGGGAGAGCTGGGTGGCTGTGGAGCAATTACACAATGAGCTTTATTGTGACAGTCACAGAAAGCTAGAACTTGAGGYGTGAAGTGACCAAAGACAGTATAATTAAAGATGTTTGTGTGACACAAGAATAGCAGATCAGGGATTTAAAACAAAAGAGTAATTATGAACTGGAGTGAGAGATGAGCGTGAAGTTAACTGGTGTGTGCAAAAAGTCACTGAGCTGTAATCTCTGTTACACTTTTGCTGACAGTGATGCAGGAAATAAATACTGTAATTCTCTAGAAGGACTGTCTCAGCAAGCGTTTGAGCTCTCAAGATCAATATAGTTTATTCCTCTTGGCCAAATTGTATTAGCAGCTGAATTTGGTCCCTGGGGACATCTGTACTGGTGAAAATAATTTCCATTTTAAGCCCTCTGATCTGATTTCCTCTATCCAGATAATACAATTCCCACCCCCTTCCCATGGCTGTGCTGAAGCAGCATCCATCCAGTCCRTGTCAGCCCTGCCACCATCCCACAGCTCCTGCCTGCACCCAGCCTTGGCATCCTGCTCCTGACATCCCCTTGGGCCTGGGGGAGCAGTTTTAGGGCCAGGGGCTGACCATACCCAACACAGCTGTTCACCCCAGCCCTGGCTGTGCAGCCAGGACCTTTCCAGGGAATCAGCACTTGGTGTTCCCTGGAAAAACCCGTCTAGGAAAGGGTCATGTCTGGGGTGGGTGGGTGGGTGGGCAGAGTGAAATCTGCCATCCAGCCTGGTGGGAACATGGAGAGACTGACGTGGGTAACCTGAATCTTCATCTCGTGTCAGTGGAGGTATGCCAGAGGAAGGTTTGCAATATTTGTGTGTGAGCCCAAACTCTTGCATTAGGGCCTTGGTTGACTGATTTTAGATTGCTGTGTTTGAGTGATGAGCAGCATCTTCTGAAGTACCATGTATCCCTCAAATGTGYCTTTTCCATATAGTTTTCCATTAATTTTTCTGCTTTATCAGCTCGCCCTTAACTCAAGGCTTGTCATCATGTTCTGCCCCCGCCCCAAGCTGACAATCTGTCCTTCCCAGCTGAAGGGTCATTATTTCTTGCAGTCCTGGCTCCTTCTCATCTCAAACTGCAGCTGCTGCTCCAGGGCACAGACAAAAGGCTGGCTTGTCTGTGCCTGACAGGAACAAGAAAGCACTGGGAAGCACAGTCCAAATAGATCTCAGTGGCAGAGACATCAGAAGCAAATAATAATCCAAAAATGTTTTCAGAAAATCCCAATGATTTAATAGCTGGGTTTTAAAAAATCAAAGTAAAACAAGGCAGGTTTTTGGCAGCCTGTGCCATGTCTCACAGCTGCTCACACTAGAGGGCAGCCCGAGACTGTACAGTGCTGTTGGAATTCAGTTCACTGTCTTAAGARTAAAAAATAAATTATAAAAGTCTACAAATTGTGTCCTCTTATGGAAGAAATGTGCCCGTTTGCAGCTTGGTTTAGCACACACAACTCCAGTTCCTCCACATAGCAGCCTTTTCTGCATCACAGTGTCAATGAAAAGAGGATTGTGAAGGAATTCAATTTCACCACAAATTAAGGAGGCCACTTCTTAAACGCCAATAAATTCTTATATCAAAATAAGAAGCTATATCCATCTTAAGATATTTAAAATATGGCCAGTCCTAGAGTACCTGGAGATAACTACTGCAAACTGCAAGAACCCAGCCTTGGCACACAGAGCAGTGCTAAAATAGCAACATTTGCTTCCCAAAACAGCAGCAAGCAGTCAGGAAAGGTGAGGCTTTGGCAGCTGACATTTGATTTCCCTGAGTGCTGGGATCATGTATGATCCAAACACACATCAGCATGACAGGCACCACTTCAGCTCCTGAACAGCCTGTATTTACTAATTAATACCAGCATTCAGCATTCATGTATTATTCCATGACAGTGTCTCACAGTCATTACTTTTGTTGTGCTTTGCGTCTCATTTAGAACTTGTTGAATGTTCTATTTTAAAACTTAATTAACATTGGGTCGTGTGTGATAGGGAGGCATGATGCAGAAATGAGTATTAACAATAGTAAATTAGAAAGTAATAATAGTCATTGGAGTTATAACGGTTTGACTAGTTTAATGCATTTCATTTGGTTTTGGTGAAACTACATAAAATTAACATAATTCATTACAATTTGAAAATAATACAGGTGTGTTGAAAATAAAAGGTGAAAATAATTTGAATTTCCTGAAGCATCTTTTGCTGTGTTTGCCAGCAGGTGCTCGGGCCAGAGGCCGGGGAGGGCACCCTGCAGCCCAGGGTGCTGTGGCTGGGGCCATGGGCACTGTCTGTGACACYGTGACCCACAGGGGAGCAGGAGGCTCCAGCCACGCTGGGCAGTGTCCACAGCACGGCCTCCTCCTGCCCAGCTCCCAGCCAGCCCCTGCTCCCTGCCAAACAGCCACTGGGCCTGGAGTTACAGCTGCTGAGAAACCCCAGGGAGCCTGAGAAGGTTCATTAAGTGAACAGATACGAATTTCTCGTTTTTCCTCTATAATGAGGCATCCTTCTCAAAAGCATCACTCTCAGCAAAGCCCTGTTCCTGCCAGACTCTGGAAGCAGTGTGCTGAGGCTGTCAGGAGTGAGCCATTCCTTTTAACACAGCACTGCTTGTGCACCTCCAAGGGATGCAGCTGCTGAATACACACTGGAAGRGCTCCTCTGCAGCACTCAGCTTCAGGTCCTGCTGCTTTGAATGTGTCTGTCACAGCACGGCAGCTCACGAGAGCCCTGCCCAGGGGACCTSTGTGTCTCAGGTGGAGTGACCCAGAGGAAAACAAGTGGGAGCTGTTTGTCTGTTGAGACTGGGCTGAATGAGCCCCATTGGCACAGTCAGCACCTGAACTRGCAGTTCATGAGGCAGTCTGAGGGGAGTGGTGCATACTCACACAGGGTGCTGCTAACCCATAAACTGCTGGGACCATGTTGGTAATGCATGGAGGCAGAATTACTTTTGTAATATTCCTGGTGATCTACATTGGTGTTTTATCAACCAATTAGAGAGTCATCAGTGACTCTGTAACGTGTGACCCAAATCATCAAGGGAAATTCAGCTTAATCCTCCTCACTGGACTGCTGTGGAGGGCACTGAGCTGTGCTCAGGACTCTTGAAGTTTTCATCCATGGGAGTGTGAAAAGCAGTCACAGCRTGTGAGGGCTTGGATTCCCACTGCAGGCAGGGTCTTTATGAGCATTGGTCAGCTCCTTGCACACAGGCTTTCAGCTCCCTGTCTGTAATCCCATTTCTTTGGGACTGCTGGAGTGCGGTGGGGCACTGAGGGGGTTAATGCTGCAGCAGTCCTTTGATAATTGAAAAAGAAAAAAGCCCGTCCAAAGCTAACCAAACAACCCCCTGTTTGAGGTCAGTGCTCTGGTAAGTGCCTTTTAAAGAAACAATAACCTGGTGCAATAGAAAACATTCTGTCCCTCTCTTCAGTAGAAATCTGATAAACCACAGAGAGAGGCAGGTGTCCAAGGAGATAAAAGTAATAAATGTGGCTGCAGTTCAGGAGTGAGTTAGGCTGTCAGGCTGGTAATTAAATGAAAGCCCTCTCAGGAAATGCTGGAAGCTAATAGATACACATGGAGATGCCAATTCATTTGCCTCAGCAATATATGTTAATTTTAGCATGGGATTAATTTATACATTTTGCAGTGGGACAAAGTGGTAAGGATGGGAGGGGGAGAGCTTTCATCCTGCCAATGGTAGAGATTATTAAGCACCTTATATATTTGTTAAAAACAGAACAGTGTGTGAAAATGGGAGAGAGAAAATGTTTAATTTTAACTCTAAACAGAGTTAACTAATCACAGGCTTACACCTGACCCAAAGCACTCTTGCAGACAGCTGCCTGGGGATCCTTGGCTTTGCCACAGCTCAGTGAGTACAGAGCCCTGGTTAGCAGGTAGCTCGAGTCACTCTGTGTCGCTGTGGTTTAAAGGATTTCTGGGTTACGAGCGTGTGAAATGAGGAGTGCTGCAGGGGTGGATCCCACTACAGGAGGAACAGAGGTTATTTGRGACTACAGCAAGCTCAAGGATGGATGCTCTGGCAAGTGCACAGAGGAGCTGCAGGAAAGGACAGATTTGTATAGAAAAGCACACTGGTAATCACCAAGAGCTGGTAATCTTCAGCAGAGCTGGTGGTCACCACAGGCTTGGGGCAGTGAGCAAGTCACTGCTCAGGATTAGCTGTGTGGCACACCCTGTCCACAGAGCTGTCCAGCTCCTTCTGGTTCGTGGTTGTCCTGTTCTGGAGGAAAGCTAACTCTGAGGCCAGGCAGACACTGAAGCAGGGGAGATGTTCTCCTGCAGTGGGGGCAGTCAGGGGGCTGTGACCCTGCTGTGCMCTCAGGAGGTGGATGTTTGTGTGCTACTGCCCCTCTCTGAGGTCATTCTGAACCTTGCATCACTTCAGTGCTATCTCTAACAGGACCTGAGCTCTCATGTAGCACCC
>JACDOX010000055.1:55719-82547 GCA_014549065.1 Cardinalis cardinalis
AGTCTGGAGCTGTGCCTGTGCTGGTGTCTGCCAGGGCAGCACCAGGTGCTGCTGGGGACACGAAATGAGGCCCTGATTTACACATCCAAGTGTGGCATTAAGGGCTTCACTGTGGGTATCTCAGTGCTGAAACACACGCTGCAGCACAGCAGGCTTCTTTCTAAAAAAAGCACTCTGATCTGTGAAATTATCAGCATTGAGGCAGCAGAAGCAAAGCAGATTTTCCTTTATTTTCTTCTGCCTTAGAGGAGGAATACTCACTTGCCCTTCAGTATGATTACAGCCCATTTACCAACACTCCTTTTTTTTTAATTTCAGACCTATATTTTGGAACAGTCACAAGGAAGAAGTGTTTCTTTTCAGAGCCTGGAGCAGCCAGAACAAGGGTAAAGTTTATTTAACAAAAAGAATAGTTCCAGCTGAATACATATGGTAAAATTACAGTATTATTTAAAGAAAAATAGAAATGGTTGTGGGTCAGGATCAGAGAAGGAAGACAATGACATCTGCTGCAAAGTGCATCCAACAACTGTCTTCAAATTTTAAAGTTTTTTTATTGGACGTTTTTTTTTCTCTGTGTAATTATGTAAAATAATAGAACTGAAAAAATGTACTAGATGGTGAAAGCAAGGTGGAGTCTTGCTCAGGGATTGCAAATAGAGGCATTATAAGTGGTGTCTCAAGTGCTGATTTCAGAGGTGTGGGCTCTGTCTTTCCAGGATGGAGGTCTGTGGCCTTCCTGCCCACACACATGTCCCCTAAGGGACATCCTCCCTGCATGGCTGGCCAGGGCAGGACCCCGAGGGCCCCACGAGGGCTGGCCCTGGCTGCACACTCCTTGCTTAACAGCCATTGCCCTGATGTCACCTCAATCCCTTTTATTCCAGACTGCAGCTGTCAAAATCCACACTCTTCATGAGAAGGAGAGCTGTTACCCACTTTTGATAATGGTACTTCTGGCTGGCTCTTGCCCCTCTTGCTGCACAGTCTGGCTGCTGGGTCTCCTCCCAGGCACTGCTGTAGTGTCCTTCTGCCCCTGCTCCAAGGGCTCTCAGCATTTCCCTAACACTGGGAGGTGAGCTGGGAGCGAACCCAGGAACATCCTGGCAGTCCTACCAGCATCTGCCCTGGGTGTTTGCCTGGGTGAGCTGTGGGAGACATGGGGGAGTCAGGAGAGCTCATGTCATTACAGGAGGGGCTCCTGTGCCAGGGAGATCATCTTAATGAAACCCTCCCTATCCCCTGAGGACTGACTTACAGGGATTTTAAGGGACTGTGGGACGTGCTTTGATGTGTCTTTGTCTTGACATTACTGGATCCTAATGAGCCCTTCTATAACTCTGGCATTTAAGCACAGATGTTATGTATTGTGTGTTGTCCTTTTCTTATGAATTGAAACAAATTAAAAAAAAAGAAGGTAGAAATAATAATTTTCCTCATTGTCATGCATGTAAAAGCACCAGACTCCACAGCTGAGACGTTTTTGGTGCTCACACAGATACACAGAGTCAGTTCTGGGGATAGGAAATGGGGATGTTCCAGTTGCCAGTGCAGATACATCCCCTGCAGCTCAGATTCTGCTCTGGCTGGGAGGCACCAAGGCATTCCCCATCTTTGGCCAGAGGTGATGGGTGAGCACAGCAGCTGGAGCTGTGCTCCCTGAGTGTGGAGGGGGCGTTTCTGGAGCCTGGTGCTCTCCAGGTGTGGCACAAAGCTCTGCTCCAGGTCCTGCTGCTGCCCCGAGCTGTGCTTCCAAACCAGCTGAGCCTCCCACATGGCAGCGTGATTTACTAAACCACTAAGATATTGGGTCAGCCTTGTAAATCATTTTAATTATTTCACTAAACAGGTTGTGGAAATAGATCAGTAGAAAATATGGCATTTAGGCTTACAGTGCTGTGCATTCATTATGGGAAAGGAGTTATATTAACTGATTTAGGAGCTAATAATAACTGAAAATAACAATTTAATGGAAGCCTTCCAATCCTGCACTTTCAAAGCAGGATACAGCCATATGCAGTCTACTCATTTTAATCTCAGTCAAGTATACAGAGCAATCTTTTGACTCTCAGAGAAATGTCAGTGAAGTACAAGTACTTGCAGACTTTCAGCATCCCATAAATTACATTATAATAAAACCAAAACAAAGAAACTGTCAACAACCATTTTTGCATACTGGCAGGGTCACACAAACCAGACACATGAAAAATAAGAAAATATATTGCAATCTAACAAAGTGAAAGAGTTGCACAGTAGGGGCTACTTTCCTCTTGCAGTTTGTATTTCTGTGAGACCGTAGTTTGTACTGCAGAGCTCGAAGGACACTTTTCTCTCTAAGATATTGGGGTTTTATCTCAAACATCTGAATAGTAAATATATGCTATATTTCTGTGAATATACACTATATTTGTGATTTATTTATGCAAGGAGACAGGGAGGAAAGCAAACCAGAAAAACCTAATCTCACCTGTGCAGCAAAAGCCAGGTCTCACCATTCAGTAGTTGGGGTCAGCATTGCTCTGTTACAATTATCTGTAGCTGAACTTAATTTGGTATGCTGTGTCCTGGTTTTCTTAATGCATGCACGACTGTCACCTGTGCTGTTAAAATATTTCCTCCTGAAATAAGCTGTACATTGTGACTCTTTAATGCCTTATTGGCCATCGAGTAACTGCTGAAGCCAGCAGCAGGACTGTGGGCAGAATTGGAGCTGCAATCAGATAGTGGCCCTGTGTCAGGCTGGTTGGAATGCCTGCAGCCTCCTGATAGGCAGTTGTCACACCAGCTATCTCCACTCTGCTCTGCAGGCACAGTTAAGCTTTTCTTTAAGCCCTCAGGGTAGATAGCTTTGGAATTATGCACTTCATCACACCCCAATTAGCTAGGGATGCATGACAGAACCCGTTATCACTTGCTTTAGGTGGGAAAACACCTTATTTTGCTTCTTGGTTCAGCACGTGAAGAAAAAAAGCACACCCCCTTTTTCTCCACCGGGAAAAGCTTGTTTTAGGGCAGAGTGAAACTTGGAGCTGTGTCAAATCAGCTGTTCCTGCTTATTTACCTGTGTCCTTGAGCTCCACCCGGCTGTTTTGGGAATGCTAAGTGTTGCTAAAATGGGAATGAATGTCTTCAGCGTGGCCGCAGCGCTTGCTGAGCACGTTGCATGTGCAGGCTGTGCCTCAGGTGTGCCTGCTGGTCCTGAGCCCCCAGAGCAGGTGAGGTTTTCCCAGGTAAATGGTCCCCAAGGCTCTCCTCACCATTTTGCAGTTGCACTCCCGGCTGTGAACAACAAACAGGACAGATGTTTTCCCAAGCCAGCAGCCACATGAACACATGGCATTTTCATGGCCCTGAACATGAGCAGGGCTTTCTCTGGTGCTGCTGTGCTGCAAAGGACCTGCTGTGGCAAGGTTTGAATTACCCGGGGTAATGAGCCTAAACTGGGTTGACTTTTCCATACACATTTACAAGCAGGTTGACAAACACTTTCTGAACCCAGCCAAGTTCCTCACATTCACTTTTGAGATGGTTTTCTTTAGTGAAGTGCTTTAGTCTAGCATAAGTAGTGTAAGACCTCTCTGGTCATTAAATAATTAACTCGGGTTCATAAAGGGAATTTATGTTCTTAAAAAATACAGCAAAAGTTCACCTAGTCGCATTTGACACTGTGGCAAGCTGGATTTAGTTCCTTTTATCCAGTCTTGCCATTAAGTCATGTTGCAGCTGCCATTCTGACAGGGGCCTGGTGTGGTTGCTCACTGCTCTGTGCTAAGGGCAGGGGGCAGAGCCCACCTTCCCACCTTCTGTCTCTCCTTGGTGCTGGGGAGCTGCAAGGTGGCCACACCCACAGGTTCCTCCAGGACTGAAGCACTAATAGGTGCTCAGTTTTGGTCTTCCTGTCTCATCAAGCCCTGCTTGCTTCTCTGAAGACTGAAATGCCAGGGTTATTAATTATTAAAGGATGTCATAAGGAGCCTGGCTGTGTGGTTCTTGGCTAGCTTGGGTGCAAAGTCATTATCAGTGACTTAACCATAAATGGAGGTTCATTCTAACCAGGATTGCAATTAGCACCTTGCTGTGCATTTAACTAACTTGAGACTTTCATACCACTGTACTATAAAAGTTGAAATTATATCCAGGCTCTCTGTAAATGGATTACACTATTCTCATTATTTGGAGCACTGAATGATTGTACTTTTACTGTCTTGCACTAAATTAGCATAAATGAATAGCAAACACGAGTGTATTTGGTAAAGACCATAAAGTAACTGATGTTTCCTTAATCAAACTGTAAATTTTCACTCTCTCATTTGATTTTGTTGCCTTTAGCTTCTCTGGTGCACTTTCTCAAGTGCTGCATTCCCCTCAGGGTACCAGGTATCACTGACAGACATGTCCAGCTTAGATCACCCCTCAGTACAGTTATCCCTTGGCCTGACTTGGGTTTAGATGTGCACACTGTGCCTTTGTCTGAGGGTTTATTGACATTCCCAAGCAAGTGCAGCTCCAGAGCTCACACACTGCCTGGCTCAGCGAGTGAGACACACTGGGTAGGCAAGCGCTGCTGGCTTCCCAGGGCACTGTAAATTCAGGATAGCACTGGGGGGTGTTTCAGCAGCATCCAAATTCCTGCCACAGACACAGGATGACTATCCAGGGAAAACAGGCTTYTAAGTCTTGAGGCACTTGAGGGTCCCATCAGGAAGGGATGGGTGGCTTTTCCTTGTGCTCCTGCTGTCCCTGCCTGCTCAGAGCAGTGGGAGCAGCAGTGCCTGTCCTGCCAGAGCAGAGTGTGAGGCTGAGCTGTGCTCTGGGATGCTGGGCAGGAGCTTTCCTGAGCTGCACTGGCCATGGCTGGCAGCCTGGTAATACAGCCCCTGCCATCCTGCTTTCAGTGCTCTGCAGGGGATCCCAGAAAAGAAGGACAAATGAGGAGTCCTCAGCACCATGCTGGTGATGCTCCATAGGCTCCAGAGAACTGACAAACAAACAATTCTCAGAGCACAAAGCAACCCCCAGCCCAGGCTGCCTGCTGACAGGAGAGGGCACGTTAATYCCAAGGGGGAATTCAGCTCTCAGATCCTTGGCTGAGGTCTGGCCAGGCTGCTCCTCTCTGGGTCACAGCACATTGCTCTCCTGGGGAGGGATGAGGCAAAGCCAGGAGGGTGTCAGAGCCCTGGCACCGACCTTGCTCACGCCCGGCCCGAGAGCACAGACACTCCCTGAGGGGCTGGTGACACATCTGTAAAACTGCAGAGACACTTGGTTAATGACACACTGACAGGTATCCATCACTTGGATCAACTCTGRCAACTCTGGAAGCACTGAAATGCAACAGTCCAGAACAGTAAGTAAATAAAATTCAGCATAGGCATTAAAAAGAGGCTCTGCCATGGSAATTTAGAGCTAAATCTCATGTTTAATGTAGGCTGTTAATACAGATGGACTCTGTTGGAAAAAAAAATAAATTAAAACCTATTATAAAAACACAACACTTGGAAATCAGAAAAATGCTACTAATTTTTGCCAAACTGTTGACTTTCACTGCCAGCCTAAATATCAACACCTGCCTAGGTACTATGTTGATCACCCTAAAACCCAAAATGAGTCACAATACTCACTGGATTGTAAGAGAAACTTCAAARCCTGAAAAATATTTAGTAATGAAGAATTCCTACATTAGTTTATTAAAATAAATCAATTACTTCAGATTTCCAAGCAAAATTACAAGAAGATAAAAAATCAAGAGTCCATTTCTGYGGTCATCTGTTTTTTCACTAGTGTAATACTCCCAAAGACTTAACCTGTTGCTTCCTATTTCAAGGATAATAGTAATACAGAGATGAATGAAAGTTTTTGAAAGATCTGGTCATGGAATAGAAAAACAAGTAACACCCCTTTTCCCATCTTCTCCGGAGTAAATCCTAAACATTTCCTGTTAGGAAAGTGTAATCTTCAATTGAACTGTAAACATTTTTGAATTATTTATGAAGATCTTGGTAGTTTAGTTTGCATTACACTACAGATGATTTTCCATATGAGATTTAAGAACCAGTTCAATAATACAGGAAAGGAAATCTATACTCAACAAATAGGGAAATCCATTAACTAACTCCACATCACAGTCCTCTTTGATTCAACACTTAATGTAACTGAGTTTTATTTGCAATGACCATAATTGCTATAATTCAAAGGTGGGCAGTCACTAGAGGAGAAATAGGAGATTCCAATCCTCTCGTTGCCATTAGCATGGCTCCTTAAAAAAAGCCACCTGGTTCAGTGCTAAATTTTGGATTGTCATTGTTCTAGATCTGAAGCACAYGTTTTTCCTGACTGGCTTCATTTATAATATCATCCATCTCGACTCAGCAGAGGTTGCTGGCTTCTATAAACTTGGTCTAAACTCGGTGACAACCTCCCATCCTGCCTGTTGCAGCATGGCAGGGTGGTAGAAATGCTGCACACACACACTCCACAGATAGCTCAGCAGAGGAAAGGCAGGAGGGATCTTTGTATGATGTATTCCAGCAGAGGATTATTCCAAAACACACTGAAGGGATCAGGGACAAAGACAAAACCATGGGGTCTGCACAGACTGAAGTGCCAGTGACCTGAGGGCACAGGGTGGCGCAAAGGGCAGTRGCTGTAGGGGCAGTGAGGGATGGATATTTGGGATGGGCAGTGTCCACTGGCCAGTGGGGAGGYAATCTAATGCAGATTGGCAGCAATGAGCTGTAGGGGCAGTGAGGGATGGATATTTGGGATGGGCAGTGTCCACTGGCCAGTGGGGAGGCAATCTAATGCAGATTGGCAGCAGTGCTGCAGAGCACCATGGGCTAGGTCCTCTCTTCAGCCTAGCTGGGGAAAACTCTGTGATATATTCCTCCAAGGCAAGGCCCTGGGGATTTCCCTGAGGGGGGAGGATTCAGGGATTCCACACCTGCCCTTCCTCCCTCCTCCCCATGCCATCACTCACAGCTGCTGTGCTGGGGCAGGACAGGYTGAGGCAGGGGATCCTTACAGCCTGCCTTGCTGGGATTCTTCAAGCCTTCATCTTGTTCCCGTTGTTTTAAGGGGACTAGCCCCTGTTAATTTTCCTGTGGAATAATTGCAGCTGCTCCTGCATGAACAAAACCCAAACCTGGTCCCCGTGTGCCCACAGCAAAGCCCCCAGGTGCCCAGCAGCCCCCATTGCAGCACAGGATCTGCAGAACTGCACAGAAATCCACAGAAGCCCAGAAACAGCAGAAAAGAAAGAACCCTCCATCTTCACCSTGCTGTAAGTGGATGTTTTACCATTTAAACCCAGTAGCAGCAGCAGCTCCCACATGCTGGCAGTTCAGTGCTGCCCAAGGCCCGCAGCACTGGTTTTCCCTGCCCGGGAGGCTCAGAGCCCCGGGGTGATGCAGGGGGTGTCCCCCAGGGGCAGAGCTCAGGGGGCTGCAGGGGCAGAGCTCCCTGGGCAGGGCTGGCAGTGACACCAGCCAGACGCGCTTGCTGCACATTAATATTCTCACAACAACCCCCCTTCAATCAGTCCTTGCTAAAAGCATTAATTAAGACTTTAACATTTCTGATCCCATCAATTTTCTGTTCTCTTCTTATTAAATAGATGTACTAGGGGCGTTTGAATAATAACTGCCCAAAGTTTGGGGATAATGAATAAATGAACTTTGCCAGCCTCTGGCTAAGCATGAAATTTGCTGTGGAGTAACAAATGCAACAGAGGCAGCTCATACATTAACCAACCTAGTTTTGACACACAAGTTTGGGAGCACATTATTTACTTACTTACTAATTCTAAGCRAGACTAGGCTCCAAAATGTTTTATGCAGGAAATGACAAATGTCGTGTTCAGACAGTCTTTTGCACTCTCCATCACAGCGTGAAGCTGCTCATTCACCCATCTTCCCTTCAGTGGGTCTGGCCCTCTTGCACACACAGTGAGGTTTTCAGCACTGCAGGCTCCATTTTCCTCGGCAACTTTGCCAGAAAAGGAGCACACCACAAACTGGGTAATCTTGTTTTTTATTCGCTAGGTCTTGGCACTTTGAAGGTCACCTGTGTGCTATCAAACTACTTTTGTTCCGTGTATTTTTACATGTGCAAGGCTGTAGCACCAGCTCTGTTACAGTGCTGTAAATCCATTGGTTTTTGTGGAAATCCATTAACTCGCAGTGGATTTATGGCAGTATAACTGTGAGCGAGCTGCAGCTGATGGCGCAGACTGGAAACATTACAAGGAAAAGTGCAAAGTTCTATTGATTTTCTCTCAGGAAAAATGTGTGTTTCCTTATGATTATATTACAGATGACTCAGCTCTGGCCCCCACCAGCCATCCCTCACGTTTCCCCCTTGCTGGCTGTGCGAGGAGCCCGTGCTGTGCCCGGTGCGGGACCCGGGGCTGCCTCCCCAGCCGCGGYGCTGGGGGAGCCCGTGCCCGGCTCCCCGTGGCACTGCAGGAGCCACAGCAGCCTCCCACGGCTCTGCAGCACAGGCGCTTCCTCCTAATCGATTCCGACAGCAGACACCACGAGGAATGCTGAGATTTATGAAAGAGCAAGGTTTGCCACTAGCCCCTGTCCATTAAGGCTACGGCAAAACCTCGCTTTGCCCTTTGTAAATACAATCAGCACAAGTGAGGCAGTTGCCCTTTTCAGAAGAAAGAGCACTCTCAAAGGACAGATGTTTTAGCAAAAGTTCTCAACACACTCACAAGCAATAGGGCTCCAAATTCTTTACAATTTCTCTTCAAAACGTTTCTCATTCCTTTAAGTGCTTTTAAAGACTAAATACTGTACTGAAAGCCGCAGTCTCCTCTTTAGCCACTTATTTTCCCTGCAGTACAGGAATATGGGGCCAGTTATAGGCTGTGTATTTTGGAAAGAAAAGCTGGTCTGAATGTGGAAAGCATGGCCCCAAAACCGGAAGGACTCATTTTGCACATTTTTAAAGGCAGACATGTAGTGAGGGTGAAGGTAAAGATAAAGCAAGGCAATCTCACTTGTTGAAGTTATCCTGTGTGCTGGGAATGAGTTCTCTCTGCCCGTGTACAGGTGTCACTGGAAAGAAAAGATTCTTTTTGCTCTTGTTAGAAGAGATTTTTCATCAAATCCTCAGATTGTTTAGTATTTCTGAGGTTTTATGGTGAATTGGAATATAAGAATTGCTATTCCTACTGTGGCATGCTTAATTCTGATCTCAGAAAGGATAAAAAAGTTACTTTTACTTGCAGATTTATTATTTTTTCACCTTTAATGTGATTAAAGTCTAAAAGACCTTGGTAATTCTACTCCTGTCATTGCACACAAAACTTGCTGCCACATCCCTTTGCAGTTAACAGGCTACAAAAGGAAGGAAGGACACACTCAAGATGATTGATATATTTCCTCCAAACCACACAGTGTGTAATTTAAGAGACAAYGTACTCTGTAAGTGATGGAACAAAAATATCAGAGCAGAGCAGATACCTGTTTACTTGGAGACCAGTTGGGGTAGGGCTGAAGTTGAAGCATAGCTACTCTTAAACAGCCATGCTTCACTGCTTCAAGCCTCAGCTATTTATTTAGATCAATTTAGGCAGATTTTCTTCTTCCTCTTGTGGAARAATTTTAGTTCTCTGCCTTGGAAGGAAGTTGAGGCCCTGATAAATATTCTCTGCYCTTGAGAAAACAGCAGCAGCAATGAAGAGCTGGCCAGAGGACCCCCAGTCCAAACACTGGCAGGTTTCACTTGCACGACCAGCCCTTGGTGGAAGGGTTAGAACTCTCCTGACCTTGCAGGCTCCATGCACACCTCTGCTGGAGTCACTGTCCTTGAGCAAATTCCCACACAGGAATGCTGGTATTTGTTCAGACRTGGTCCAACATGCAAATCTTTTTCCCACCTACCTTTTCCTTCCGGGTTTAGAAGCTCCTGTGTGCAGGTGGAAGCCAAGGACTGTGTTCAGTGTCTCATGCTCTGCTGCACCTCCAGCTGGCAACAACCTCCTCCTCCTTGTCCTTCCAAAGAGCAGTTCAGCTTTTTGTGGGAGGGTTATGGCTTGCTCCCCAGTCCTTCAGCTGGCAGCAATGGGATGAACATTACTGATTTTATCCCCYCTGATCCCCATGGTGAGTTTGCCCCAGTGCAAGAGGCTTTTACTACCACAGTGTAGTACACTTRTCAAACACAAATCTGCTGGGTCTGCAGCCCAGGGAGTGCAAGCRGCACAAATCCCTGGCTGTCACTGGCAGCTCTAGAAAAGGGAAATCCTGGGCACCTGGGAAGGYGGCAATCCCTTCCTGCCCTCCTTCCAGGACAGGACTCGGGTTCCAGGTGAGGCAGTGGCGTGTCCTGTGTTTGCTCTGCAGCTCCTGCAGGCACAGTCCTGCTGCACTGCAGCTGTCACTCTGCCTTTCCCACAAGGAGACTCCTCACTAAAATGCCACACAAGTGACAGGATAAGAGTCATAGTCAGGCATAGGAAATTTCAAGGCAGTTCACTAAATTCAGCTAACGAAGGTCACGTTTCTTTACCAAGCCATCTTACTGGCTCACTTGAAAAATAAGCATTTTGCAACAGAAAAATAACTATTTGCTGTAAAAAAAGTTTCTTTAGAGGAAGCTCACCTGGATAAGAAAAGTGACAAAATTATACATTTTAAAAAATCTGAATATATTTTAAACAAACCATTGAACTAGGTTACACAACATTCCAGGATGATTTATTTTGATTTTCACTGCTTGAGTCTCCTTTTTTTGAGAGAGCCCTGGGGCAAACCAAAGCAATTTACATTGAATGCCACACACTGTCCCACTGTCCATTTACCAGACCTTGCCCTGGCTGCCCAGAGATAACTGGTGGCACCAAGGAAAAGGCAGCAGCAGCCTGGGACTGGCTGCCTGCACGTTCTGCTGTGGGCTTTGGCACCAGGCRAGGATGTCTGAAAATGAACTGATTTCAGTTTTATGTTGTTTGTACTGCATCTTTCCTCAAGTCTCTGTGCTGTGACAAGGCAGGGAAGGCATGCAGCCATCAAGCCTTCTCAGGGACRTTCAGGACACAGGGAAAGGCACACACATCTGTAAAAACTTTATTTCAAAATCTTTTTATTCAACTGTTATTCAGCAATATACAATACAGTTTATAAACAAATGTCTTACCTTGTTTCCAATCTTCATTTAAAAATAAATATTATTGACAGTGAATATTAATTATGGTAAGATGTACCTTTTTAATGTCTCCAAAAGAAATAATTTAATTAAAAAAGAAAAAGGAAATGCAAAAAAACCTAAACACAATAATCTACTAAAAATATTTCCTTTCTTMGGAAGGCTTTGACCCAACATCTTTACATATTGTCATAAAGATAACTGCTCAACAGTTCGTGCAAAATGAAGAGTCAGAGGGAAGGTTTAGAAAAGAAAAAATATTACATTAAAATAGAGAAATCATAAGTGCCATGCACAGAGCAGGGCTTTACACCATAGAGTCTGGAAACTAGATGCATTATTCTATGTGGTTTACTTTCTTGTGGCATCCCCAAAAATATGTTTTTCCCCCCATGTAGAATTTATCATGCTTCTTTCAGTCTCTTTCTGTCCATCTTTAAAACTGTAGGGATTTCATTGTCAGGGGTTGTGTTTGTTATTAAATAGGTTCCTTTCTGTTTGGCTGAGGAGGAGTGGAGGGAGCAGTCCGTCAGTGGTTTACTAATAAATGTACAAGCTTATGCAGTATTAACAGGGACATGTATAGGAGTGGGTCTGTAGAATAAATAGGTCCTGTACCTRGAAGAGAAAGAGACAAGGGAGAGAAGGAGATTTGATTTTTTATCTTTTCCAATATAGAAGATTAAATGCAAAAGAGAAATACAGGAAGATTCATTTTTATCACTTCAGTGCCAGGGGTCAGAAGCTTAATTTTAATAGTAAAACAGCATCCTCAAGCTATTCAACTCAAATAGCTTTTTCCTCCCCCTCCMAAATCTGACTCCACTTAGGTCATTTCATTATGTGTTACTAATGGTATGCCTAAACTTGGCTTCAGCCAAGTTACCAGCAATTGAGATTTCTATAAATACACCATAATCTGGTATATAGTTTCTTGAGAAATGACAGGTATCAACCACCCATTACTTTAGAGGGAAATGACAAATGCTGCGTCTGTACTTCTTGATTAACAGGACATGAACCCATTCCATTTGGAATGGGAACAGCAAGACCTTGACATCTTCTTTACCTTTTATGGGAAAGAGCAGAATTTTAAATTAAAAATGTGCTCAGGAGCTATAGAAAAACAGAGGTCAGGTGTGGAACACATCTGTCCCTGTCAGCCGGTCCCAGGGAGAGCAGTGAGCTCACTCCTGGGGCAGGACACGCYGAGGCAGCTGCTCCCAGCGACCAGGGCAGCCGCTCCCTGCCGCAGCCACCGCGGCCGTCCCTGCCTCACGCCCCTCACACCAAGATACTCCCTCACTTCTTCTGTTTTCTAGCAAGGTGTGCTGGAAGGATACAAAAAGGTGAGCACACATTCGCTGTGTGCACTGTGGTGTGGCCCCTCTCTCTGGCATGGGAGGGCTGAGCCGTGGGGCCGAGGTCTCTTGGCCATRCTCAGCCAAGAGAGCAGGGGACRCAGGCATGAGGCTCTGCTGTCACCTCTGCAATGGCCATTGCTGTGCTGCTGGCAAGGACAGGGGCAGAGGCAGRGGCAAAGGCAGAGGCAAAGCCAAAGCCATTCCCTGGAGCAGCCCCGTTGCCTGGAGCAGCCCCTGACGCTGCTGCAGGGCAGGACACGGGTGCCTGGCACTCCCTGGGCCCGGCTCAGCCCATGCAGGCAAGGCCAGGCTGGGCCACAGCAGCTGCCTGGCCCAAGTGCCCCTGGGGACACCCTCCTGAGCCACAGAGGACCAGCTGTGCAGCTTCACCAGCACGGGATGGGTGTGGGACAAAAGCAGGAGTCCAGTGGGAAGCTGCCCTGCAGCTGAAGTGCAGAGGGACAGCTGGGGAGAGAGCTCCTCTCTGCTGGACACCCAACCTACAGGAGTGACCCATGCCCAAAACGCTGACTGCCACCCGCACTGAAAGAGACACTTTGCAAAGCATGAAAAATTTAAAAATAAGTTTTCTGTGTCTCTGGAAAAGTAATCAGGGCAGTGCTGTTTATGAAACTCACTTCAGGCACGGCAATGTGAATACTTTAGTCTTGGTCTCTAGGACATGTGAATGTCTCCCAGCTGTGGCATGATCAAAGGAAATGCCTCAAACAGTGCCTGAGCAAAGCACTGCTCTTGGGCTGGCTGCTCCAGCTGCCTCAGAATCTACTCACACCTCACCAGCAATGCTGGAGCACGATTACCCAGCWTCAAAACCAGAACACAGCAATGTGCTGTGCAATTGAGGAACTCAGGAAATGTCCCCACAGTGCTATCTCACAGACACCCAGACTGTGTGGTGATTATTTAGTTATTAAGGTTTTAATTAAATCCCTGCATGCACAAACATGTGCTCAGGACTGCCTGCACAGCGACAGCAAGGTATTAAGATGAATACAGGATTTTTGTTYTGAAAGCTGAATAATCATTAACAAACACAATTAACTCCAGCAGCTAAAGGAGATAGTTGCAACTCATTGCAGAAAGACACTAAAAGTGYGTGCAGGGAAGTCCTCTCTTCTGGGACACGGCACAGCTGCAAGAAGGCCAGCCCAGGACAGTCCCCATGGGCTGTCACTGTCCCCTGAGCCTGGGGATGGCAGGGGCAGCCCGGCAGCAGCCAACACTCCTGGCAGCAGCACACAGCCCAGTGGTGCCAAATKTGTGCCAATTCCACACCTGCCCAGCACTGCAGGGAAGAGCTGGCCTTGGATATTTATCATAATCAAACCTGAGGGTGCTGAGAAGCCATTCTTTCCCTGMTTTCAATGAACAGGGCTCGAGTCTGAGATGCTGCCAGCTGATCAGACAGCAAGATGTGCTTTTGTGAGGGGGAATTCCCCTGGAAACACAGAGAAACTCAACCTGGAGAAATGGGCTCTTGAAGCTCAAGTGTCCTCACCACTATGGTGCTGAAGGGCTGCCAGGAACACCAGCTTAGGATGGCTTCTGCTTTGAAGGGAAAGCAGTATTAGTCACAACTCCTTGCAGCACCTGTGTGCCTGCCTACCAAAATCATTCCTACTTTGGCTTTACCTTTATGTACTAATTTTAGTTTAAATTTCAGTGCAGAACTGTGAATTCAACAGTCCAAGTTTTGTTTTTTCCTTCTGTAGAAACTGCTGTTGTTTTTAACCTATATTCTCCATCTTCTCTGATGGCAGAACATGAGTTCAGACTCTGTTAACAGAATCTCAGCAGTTACATGAAACATATTAAAAAAAATACGATTTGAAAGTGATTATTCTTACTGAACACCACATACAAGCTTAATTTTTTCAYACTGATTCAGTGCTGTTCTGCTCTAAGACTTCAGAGAGTACTGGACACACAGAACTTCAGAATTCTTCTCTCTCTAAATATAAGCAAACCAGAAAAAGAATTTCAACAACAAACTGAGCTTAGTGTCCTCAATGCTGCTGCTATTGCAGTAGTTACTGCAGACTACTCTGTCAAGAGACYTTTAGTTAATAAATTGCTACATCTGTAGGTGTAAACAAACAAAACGTGGGCTTGAGCATGAGGCTCTGGACACATGAYTGACCCAGGTGTGAGAACAGAGGGTTCTTATGCAGACACCCTAAATCASGAGTACACTGTTACTTGCAAACTACAGACGTTTGTGAGAAAAAATTTCACTGATATTGTGAATATTCATTTGATGTTCTGTTATTGYAAGCTTATTTATCACTATACAGACTTACAACTTTGCTTTTAAAATATTTATATGCTCATGGCCAAAAGGGAAAGTCTGCCACCATGCAGAACAAGAACAAATTGTTCTCTTTGTGTATGGTGAATTGCTCTCTGGCATCACTCATCCTTCTTTGCAATTTATGACATAATAGTGTTTTACTGCAATTTTCTATTTAATTTTTTTATGCCAGAATTAATCACAGTTTGACTTTAAAACAGTTCAATCCAAAACAAACATTAATTAACCAAGTGACTYGTGACACCCAGAAAAAATAGGGATGATTCTTTTGCAAGCTATATTTAACCAATGGTCAGAACTCACAGTTTCCTGCAGTCACCTATTTTTCTTACTAGAAAGACTCTGAAAAGTCCTTTGATGTCTCTTTCTGAGATGGTGGTAAAATGCAGTGGCCCATATAATAAAAAGCTGAAAGACATCAGTAGCCTATTTTCCTTGAAAGATGAGATAACACCTAAAATCTGACTGCCTATTGATGATGGAGCTGGGGCCCTGGCTGGCAGTGTCACGAGACATTTCTCTGTAGTGCCTTTTATGCAGTGACCTGTTAGCCTTGGCCTATTTCCTTACAGAACAATGCCCAATTAAAGCCCTCAAACCTGGCATTTCATTATGAGGTGGCCATATGGATTGATCTGTTCTATCAGTCCAGAAAATTTAGACTGCATTTGATACATGTTCTTGTTCTGGTATCTATGGAAAAAATGGAGTTTTACATGGGTTGCTAGTCAAGGATCATTACAAACAATAACCTCCTAGATAAAACAGATTCTCACTCACTGACATACATTTGGAGCATTTGCATTGAATTGAATTTCCCCAACTTCAGACCTAAGAGCTTCTTGGAAGTTTTTAATTGAAATTACTAAAGTCACTATACACTTACTGAACCAAAGAGATAATAAGCTACACCCCATTAGAACTATTCCACAGTTTGAGAGAAGATCTTACAAACTGTCTACACCCTTCCACTCTTAAGTACTTCCAGCACAATCCACACAGTGCATTTTTGCTTTTTTTTTACCTTTTGTTTTGTACCTAATGCCTGAAAATTGCCACTCCTCCCCAGGAGCTAGTTCTCCAGGATGCTGTGCAGAAGTGCATGCAGAGCCTGTGCTGATTTTAGCAGACCCTCCCTGCTCAACCCTAGAGCACTGCATGGAGCAAGGAGGTGTTGTTGTTCAAAGCAGTATTGGTGCAACAGAAAAAASCACTGAACTGTGGTGTCCCCAGTGCTCCTGGCTTTTGGCTGGCTGTGGATCATCCTGCCCAGGCACAGCCACAGACAGCTCCTCAGCTGCCTTTGGTGGAGCTCATTTCAGCAGTGCTGACTTCCCACATATTTATGAGCAACTGCATGGGCTCTGCTTGCCACTGAACCTGCCTAGAAGGCACGATGACAAAATTAGTTTTCTATCCACTACAGTTTTTATTTATGATTCGCTGAGTTTTGGAACAGCTTTCCATAACTCATCTCAAGAAAATGCCTCACAGAAGTCAGCATATGTTTTTATTTCTACACAACCATGCAGGTAGAAGCTTGTGATTCTGCTTTGTTCCTTCATCCATGACATCAAGGTTTTTAAGGTCAGGAGTAAATCTTCTCACACAGCCAGGTGAAACTACCAGCATTGCCCTCCRGACCTGTCATGATAATGCCCACATTTCGCTTCCTTATCCACACAGAGCCTCAAACTCTCCAGGAAGCTGAAAGCAATTTTACTGGCCAGAAGACACTGACCAGAGTTTTGTAAAACTCTGTCATCATTTTAGGTTTTCTCAAATACACCTGAGTTTCACTGTTTCTCACCTTCYCTCTCAAAATATCCACAGCAATATTCAGGCCTATGTTTAGAGGTGAATTGCCAAACCCCCACAAGAGTTTCTGAAAGCCTCCTGTCCTGGTTTTGGARACTCAACAGGTTTTAATATTTTAAATAAGATTCCATTTGCATTTGGAGTATTTAGCAGTTCTGAAAAGAGGACACTAAATTACAATAATTTACTTGCCCACACCTCTATCTATTTATGTGCTGGGCTAAACTCACCTGAAAGCAATGAGGTGAGGCAGAATTTAAGGCTTGATAACTCTACAGAAGCTGCATCCAGGGCAGCACAGTGCAAACTTCCTGAATAGGCAGAAAAAATTGTGTATTTGAGGAAAAAGCCAATTCCTTCYAGCAGCCTGGTCCTTAATTTGACTGTTCTTGATGTGACAACTCAAAAAGTTCACCTAGGACAGAAGACTGGTGTTTTAGTGGTTTGRTGTTTTAGACTTTAGTGTTTTAGCATTGTAGCAATAAGGCTACAGATTAGAAAACAAATTGGTTGGAAATGAGAGAGGGGTGTAGTTGTGCAAGGAGATGATGCAGAAATAAAAGTTTGGTTCTGATAAGAAGCTAAGAGAAGAAAAATATTCCTTCTGCAGTATTGATTTTCTGAAGCACTGCAGTGCTCTGCTGAAGTCAATGTGTGAGTGCCTGTGGGACAGGACAGACACAGGCAGTGGCAGAGGAGCTGGGGATGTGCTTCTTAAGGCACCTGCAACTACTGAGGTGGATTTTGATCTCAACAGAGCTCATTTTAACTGAGACTCATWAAGGCCAAATTTTCCTTAAAATGTTAGTGCTGACAATCCCTGCCAAACCTGCTGATGGTACACAGAGCAGCCAAGTGCTCTGTGATCCTCTACAGAGGCTCTTCCCTCTCCTGCATCATAAGGACATCATTAGACATAAGGCACAGGATTAAATGGACAATTGGTCTGACCCCTTCCACAGCTGCTGCAGGTCTGCAAGGCACGACACTTTTGTTTTAACAGCTATCACAAACAGCAGTTGTTGAGCTAGTGGGTTTGATGAATGCAGGGAAATGCATATCTGCTATGGAGCAAGAAAKACTCCTATATTTATACACAAATACTTCTGGTGTTAGATTCCCAGAGAAATACGCACTTTTCATTGCCAACAGACTGGTAAAAAACTATCTCCCACTAAAATTACAAGAAATAGGGGTAACACAATATGGGAAATATTTTCCCTCAATATCCCCATTTCCCTTCTGTGGTAGCCACAAGTGTACAGAACAATCAGCTCTCTTCCCAAAGCCTCCCTCTGCTCCTTCAAGCACTGCGTGTGCCTGGGAACACCACTGAGGGCAGGCAGTGCCCACAGCCAGCCCACAGCKGAGCTGAGGGAGCCAGGCCCTTGGGGGGCTGCTCTTGGCATCTCTGCTACATGGACAGAGCCAAACAAACCACCCAACCACTCCAGATCTCCACCTGGGAGAAATTAAAGAGTAACTTCAAGACAACAGCAGGAGTAATTTATAACAAGCTCCAAAAAGGAAACACTGCTCTAGACGGTGGCAATGGAGAACAGAAATGCACCCTGAATGCTTAAAATGAGCAATTCATTCTATATAGATTATACAGTTCAAACACTTTCCATTGGTTTGCATTTAAATAAGCCAGTAACTTTCCTCTTTTAAGACCTGCAGCTGGTCTCTACTTTGTATTACCCTCACATAAACAGATTTCTGCTTTGGTATTGGTGGGATGATCTCTCCTTGCCAAATATCCTATTAAGACATTTAAACCATGCAACTATGTATTTGTTTTAATTTCCAGAATTTTCTGCAGTTCCATGATCTAAAATTAACTTAACAAAACCAAGAACCATTAATTAATTCCCTGAAAGTTGAATAATGAGACAGACAAAATTCTTTGTGATAAAATTTGGTGGAAAATGAATTCTAAATTAAAATACAGAGAAAAATAAGTAACTGCATGAGTGGTAGCTCAGCTGGTAAATAAGCAGCCAGTCCTACACTTCCTTCTTCTGTACTATTATGTGAGCAATTCCAGAGCATATCCATACACATAAGTAGCAAAAGCAGAACTCAAACTGCTCAGATCACGAGGCAATGAAAAATACTGGGAGCTGGTTTCAGCTACTGAGCTTTGAAGCAAGTTTGGGGCATTTTCTCAGGTTTTTCGTTATAAATAGGACTAAAAAGTCATACTGCAGAAAAGTAGGCAAGTTAGATATGGTCACACAATTTCATAGGAACTTCATGAAAAGACTGACAATGAGTCCCACTGGACTGAAGCACAGACTTCACATTCTGTAATTGATACAAGTTGTAAATATTTGCAACCCAGAAATAAAGACGATGACCCTGTGGTTCTCACTTCACTGTTTTTAGGGTATTTTTTACTTGATCAGGATTAGGAACAAGCTGCCAATGTAGTTGTAATTATCACTCCAATCAGAATTACTAAACTTAAGCAGATGCAAGTGCAGATTAAGGATTTTTTTTTTTTTGAAAAGTAACCCTATCCTGTCCATACTTAAAAAGCCAGAGCTAAGTGCATTAGCAGAATGCCTGATGACACATGAGAAATGGCTGTACTGAGAGCATGTGCCTGGAAAAAAAGCAGAGCCTGTGATTTCAATAAAGAAGGGATCACCTTTTTGCTGTAGACAAACAGCAGCATTTTGGGACTGACCCACAAATACAGAGACCTTCCAAATTTCCAGTAATTTCCAATGACTGATACTTTCTAGATGTTAGTTAACTAAAGATTCTGCTGTGCCCCAAATGTAAGGGAGGCCAAGCTTTGCAGAATAAGGCAGCAAGGAGTTATTTGACAAAATTGTGGACATGGGATATTGCTCAATACCCTCTGTACATGTGAAATCTCCAGCTCCTTGGCATGAGAGGGATTCAGATTAGCATGCCAATTTTAGAAATTAGACAGCAGTAAACTATTTCTAATTATATCAGTTTGATGAATTTTTCCCATAGAATCACACAATTGGTGAGGTTGGAAAAGAGCATCTTAATGACCAAGCCCAGCCCTGAGCTCAGCAGCACCACACTGTGTACCACCAACCCATGTCCTCAGGTGCTACATTGCCACATCTCCTGAACTCCTCCAGCAGCATGGCAACAAACAACAGGTGTACAAAACAATGTCCATGAGAGAGCTCCCTGTGCTCTGCCTGCTTTGGAAGTCAGAGCCTCTCCCTGCTCACACAGGGATGCCCTGCTCCTGATGCCTCAGGTTTGGCTTTTATATTTTTGAGATTCTGTGCTGCTTTAGTGTGTGGGTCTGAGCTTTCTCTTAGGGGATGGTGAGCTCTCTGCACAGAGCAGGGAGACAAAACACTTCCTTCTCTAGCTGGGGACCAAGGAGAGCTGGTCCAGRTCTCAGGCCCAGGAGCATAAACAACAGTAGACCAAAGAGAGGAAACAAGAAGGATTGGACTTCATAAGCTAAAGCTGTAATTGGCCAATTAGCTCCAATACACTAATAGACCAAAACTTGTAAAAGTGAGAGCCCCCATGACTGCTTGTCCATTTTGTGTCCATTTTGGGTTGTGCTGCACAAGTGGATGATCTATTGAGACCTCTTAACAAATCCCTGCTTTATTGTTTAGCTCTGTCCAGTCTCTGTTCCAGGTGAGCCTTCCCAAGGCATCGCTCCCGGCCCGGGCAGGGTGGGAGCAGCTCTTGTGGGGAGTGCTTGGGCTCTTTGCTCCCTCCTGCAGCCCAGCCCAGCTCGTGCTGGCTCACACAGACCCCTCTGCTGAGCACGGCTGCTGCTCTGCCAAACTGCTCTTCTTTCCAGCTAATAAAATTGCCTCCCAGCTGATAACAGCCTAGCAATATAGAGTGCTTGGTTGTTAGCTGCTGTTGTGACAAATAATACCATTCTGCTGACAACYCCATTTTTTCCAATACAAACCTACTTGAACTGTTTATTATTGACATATGGGACTGCCCTACCATTATCTAATTTTAAAAAACACATAGTAAACAGCAATAGTGAGCCTGACAGCATTCTTACTTGCTTTAGCAAAGCTAAATCAAAATCCAAAGCAACTTCCTTTTATTGCCAGCACAGTCCTGTCAGGCTCTCTTAAGTAAAAAGGAAACACCTACACAGGACTACAGTAAGATTCATTTCCTGGCAGAGGCTACTTTGTGTTTGCTTCCCAGMTACAGCCCACACTGCTAAATGCCTTCTCAAAACCAGTACCAGTAAGGCTGCCTGGGCATTTCTTTGTGCCACCACTGCTAAGCTTTAAACTGTTAGGGWCCTGTATAAATCGACAGCACAGTTCAAGCATTAGTTTACACACCAGTAAAGCTGCACCAGTATAGCCGAGGTGGGGAGTGAGTAACAATTACTGCCTCTCATAAAAGGTACAAAGTTAGCTGSTGCTGCAAACTAAGACTCCGTTTTGCAAAGTATCTACTGAAATAATGTATAAAGGACTAGCACTACATATGTATTCCTTCTCCTAATGCTGTTTGCTCATGCAAAAGCACATGTGGGTGCACTGAGCCTTTCTTCATATAAATTTCTAATTCTCACTCAATGTTGAATCAATCTTATACAGAAATCTAGACCAGTGTTAGATACAGCTTCAATATTCACTAAAAAGACCTGTAATACCCCCTTTATTGTGTTTTAATCTAAAAAGTAATATTTTTAGAAGATTTTTTTCATCTATAACTTAAAGATTTCAAAGAAATTCAAATAATATTCTGATTCTTCAAGGGCRCTGAACAGGCTGGAGTAGAATAGGTTGGTACAGTTTGGCTGTCCTCTGGGGAACAAGCAAGAACCGCTGAAAGGAGGTTACTCAAATAAATTGCATTTCCACAGTACAAAAACACCCAGGCACAGCTTGTTTCTGCCCTAGATAATGAGGTGACACAGTACAGCAGTTAGTGCTTTTGTCCAGTTCGAGAATTAATCCACATTACACAGACACAAAAGAAGATATTTGACCTCACTTGTCCCCAAAGCAGTCTAATTTGCCTAGATATTAAAGTGCTAGTGATGTGTATTTAATGAGAATTCTTTTTGCATGTTTATTATCCAGTGACATTTAGGAGGTCAGCCTGATAATTCAGTTATGGCCTCTGTCTTGCTACTTTATTTAATGTAAAGGAAAATGTGACGTGACCCAGGTTGCATTTAACTACAAGGAACATCAGAATTGAGCTCATACATGGTCTCATAAAAAGCACAGGGGAAGTGGAGTAGACCCAGACATTACTGAGTGGGAAAGGCAGGGAGCCTGAGCTGAACAGCCTCACAGACTTTCCTTTCTTGCTATTTCATGTAATGTTCATCTATCAAGCATAAACGAGCTCCACAGGCTGTGGCTCAAACTAGCAGAGAGTCATTAAAGCTCTGACAAAGCCAGGAGAGCCCTGAACTCAAAGCCTTGCCCCAAAGTTGGTCCAAACCCAAGCACAGAGTGGCCCTAGCCACACAGCTCTGCACCAATAAAACCCTGTGCTCCTTCTGTGCTGTCTCAGAGCTGCAGACGGGTTTCTTGCTTGCCAGTGCCCAGCAGGGATGTGAGTGTCCATGTGCCCCCTGCCTCCAGGGGGGCTGGCTGTGCCTGCCCTGCTCTGCTGAGCACCGCAGGGGCTGCAGGGCTGGGACTGCTGCTGCTGCTGCTGCTGCTGCTTGATCCTGGCCAAGCAGCCCAGGAGCAGAGCTCCTCCTGCCTCACACATAAAAGGCTTTGAGGAGGGCAGGGACAGGCATGGAGCGAAGGTTTACGTTCTTCCTTGCCATGACCACCTCATCTGTGCATAACACATGAGCCTGTGTTCCTCCTAGAGCTTCTTGTTTCACACTCCCATCTTTGTTTATTTTATTTAAAGCTTTCACTCCTGAGCTTTGAGGCTGGAGATCAAACAAATAARAGGGAATTTGGAAGCTGCAATGACTGATCTACATTCTGCTCAGAAGTTAAACTAAAAATTGCCCCCAAGCCAATACACAGGCACTCATTTTGGAGACCATTTGGTAGGATATAATACAGTCAACTTCCCTCCCAGGAGGTCAGGGTGAAGATCCTTGTTTATTACTGCACCATCAGATGACAAAGTTAGTCTCACAACTAAGGCACTGGACTTCAATTTAGATCTGAAATTAAGTTTTCATATTTAATTTCCCAGCTGTCACACGACTCAACAAAGTCAGTTATTGTTCTTGTGTCACTTATCTGTCTCAAACACTTGGACTACAAACTGCCTGAGACAGAGATACCATGTGTTTCACTCAGGGATGCTCTGCATCCCCCCTACTCTAACCAGTAAAAGCCAGAGCACTTCCAAACAATAACTGTGCACACTTTCACTTGCTCACCCCATTTTTCTCCTACAGTGCAAGATTCCATTTGTGTACAAGCGTTTAAACTAAAAGCTCAATATTATTTCATTTAGAACCACAGGGATGACTGCTTCTCTGATAGTGTTAAAAATGTTCTTGCCAGCAGATCTTTGTCTCCTCACAGGAAAATCCCATTTTCCRGGCTTCCATGAGACCACAGCATCAAGTTTTGATATGGTTGTTTAAACAACACAGATAAAATTCTGTTTAAGTAGCTAATATTTGTGGCATATTGGTCAATTTTCCAGTTATACTAGATCTATTGCCTTATACACCATAATGCTGACACAGAATTGAGGCAAATACCATTTCTGATGATGTTCAAAACAATGGATTTTCTATTTATACCCAGTTTGTCAGATGAGACTCCGTGCTCTTTAAATAATCTCAGTAACAGGCACATTTATCCTAATAAATTCCTGTTTCAGTTCACTTAGAAGATGTGAAGAATCACACTTCTCCATGGAGCATGGCTGGGGCAGCAGCTGAAGTCAACAAGAGCCCTGCAGGCACATCCCAATGGAGCATTTGATCTATAATCATGTTTATTGGAATCCAAGTACATAGAGGCCCTCTCTTACTACACTGAAAGTATTGGGAAGATTTCTATTGCAAGGAAAATAGGATTAGAGGCCAATTCGTGCAGGACACTGTAGCCTGTGCCATGCCATCAGCTCTCAGGCAGAGCTCTCCAGTGTCTTACATGAGGATCTTTCTTAATCACTGACAGCAAATCCATTGTTCAACCACATTTCTGCTTTTATACAGAGGAAATATCCCTGTGTACAGTSAAAAGACTTAGAAATGCTAAATACTGTAAATGTATCAGACTRTTCAATTATTACACACAGATTTGGTGCAAGCATTTCTCTGTATGTGTTTTGGAGCTCGAAATAGGATAATGAGGCATGTGTATTACACTGCTCTGCAGCTATAACTCACACAGCAACACAAGGTTGGTCCTGCAGTCCAAACACCACATGAACAAAGATTTAGTTGGATTTGTTGGCCCTACTGGGCGGAAAACCAGTTACAGCACTGCCTTGGGGCTGGACTCAAAACAGGGCTTCTAGCTCCCAGAAGTAAGTAAAAGGGAAAAACCCCATTTCCTATAAAACAACTGCATTCTTTATGGAGAACAATAATTACTGCACCTAACTGTAGCTCTAAAAACCACCACTTTAACATACAAGTGGGAAACTCAGAAGGTCTAAGATGTMATTTTCTTTTAGGACATTTTGAAGAAAGTTTAGTGCTTATCCAACTCGAGTGGCAGCACTGGAGACCCCMATCTTCCCTTTCCTCCTGCAAGCCCTCACCACACTGACTGCCACGTTAATATTTTATCCAGGTCTCTATGCAACATTCATGTCTAGGGAGGACTTCTTGCCTCTSCTGAGGCTGTCTCTCAGCTTCAGACCAAATCCCTGTCCCAGACAGTCTTTCTAAAGTACCCAGGAGACAGGGACTGGAACAGCAGCAATCTGCTTCACAGAAGCAACCAAAGACACATCTTGTGGTAACAAGACTCAGGCAGTTCTGGCCCAGAAAGCACCTGAATCAGGAAATTTTGAGGGTGAAGTCCCTCAAGTACAAATTTCCAAAGCCATGCTGTGATTGATGTTCTATTGATTTGTAATTACAGGCAGCTCCAAACTGCCACAGGCACAGAAATTACAACAAAACAGGGCCTGTAGTCCAGAGAGATCTTGATTCAAGCAGAGTGAAAAGGCATTATTTCTACAAGAGGACCATACCAAAATACATGATTAATGACCTCCCTCTTTGGGGGACAAAAGCAGGTGCTGGTTTAGACCTGGTGAAGTCGGTACAGGAACAGGAACAGTCTGACCTGGCTTTCTCCACACTGGAGCTGCCACGGAGTGGCACTGTTCACAGAGACCTGTGTGCCCAGCAGGGAGCTCACAGCACCAGATTGTTGTTTGGCCAGTTTTGTAGCCCTCAGCATCAGTTTCCACCTGGAGACCCCCACTAGATGTTTTTCTGTACTCTGCTGCCTTTTCCACTGATTTAAATAATTCCATTGCCTCCACTGCTGGCCACAACACTACCAGTTTATCTTCAGATTTTAATGCAGCCTAGAAACGATGCAGAAGTGCCATGTCCCAAACCACAGACATGTAAAAAATCAGGACAGACAGCAGTTTAGCTGATCTGGGCAGGAGGTCTTGTCCTCACAGGCATATGTGACAKGCTGTCTTGGCAGCACAGGCTCACATCCATCTGTTGACGTGGAACTGAGCCCGCTGCACTTCCACCGTCCTGGTTTCAGTTCATGTGCACCACATGAGCTCTGGGTTCAGCAGGCAGGGTGCACAGTGCTGCAAGTCCTAAAGCCAACCTCTGCTGTCAGCATGGAAAACACTGCAGGAATTCACACAGTCACAGAGTGGAGAGGAAACATGAGAACAAGCCCCAGCCCCGGRGTCCCAGGAGAAAAGCAGATATTTCCAAACAAAAAACGATAGATCATGAGCCTCTGGTTTAATTTCTTGGGGTCAATGGATTCAGCAAAAGCAAAATGAACTTCTTTAAATGCCCACAAGCACCTGTAGTTAGATCTCAGGAACTGTCACCTTATCTACCACTAGACAGCAATGAACAACCAGCTCAGTCTTGGGAATGATAAGGAGTAAAATCTAACTTTCACATGTATTTCTACAGAAGAAAGAAACTAAATTATTCAGAAACAGGAAAAGGTAGTAGCCAGATAAAACACAGCACCTGTAAAGCACCAGCAGGTCACAGTGACCCATATAGGAATGRTTTCCATTACTGTGAGCCAAAACCTGCAACTGCTTGCCCAGGAAGTGTGAAGAGGTATCAGGAAGAAGTGTGAACTTCCCTGCGTGAAGATTTTGAATCTGCGTCAGAAGCAGCTCAGCAGAGAGGGGAGCTCAGGGCCTTCCCTGCACAGTTAGTGGCATAAAATTGTTGCCCTTTTCCACAGATAACTTGGCAGGGACATTTGTTCAACATTAGCTAAGTGACAGTGGCTGAGAGGAGAATGGAAGCCCAGCCAGAGCAGCACCACACCTCTAAAGCTTGAAACACTTTTGCAGTGCAGATTTAAGACTATGTTCCTCCTCCCAGACATTCCTGTCATTGGATAAATAAAAGTTTATAACTGCCTTCTCTGGCAAACCACAGTATGGTAATGTGGCATTAATAACTTAATACAGTATTAACTGATAGACAATCAGTATAAGCATGATGTTTACATTTGGAAAACATTATAGAGCACTGTATCTCCAATTCTTATCCTGCCATTAATTCAGATGTGGAGCTCATTACACAGCAATTGACATTTCCCTTCTGAATCTGCATCCTGCTCTGCACAGGCCTCGCATCTGCTTGGGACAACCAGCCCTGTAAGCCACTCACTGATCTAAATTCTCTGCAAATCTAAACTCTCTGCAGAACATCCACRGTGTTACACTCACTTGAGGCTGCAGCTGCTGTTTCAAACACTGCTCCAAAAAGGCGCAAGGGGGTTCTGACCGTGGGGCCCCCATTGCACCCACCAAAGGGATGCAGGTCCCAGCCTTGTACTTGCACCCATCTCCCATCCCTGTGCCTGTGTTCACTCCTGTCCAGGGGCAAGGCACAGTCCCAGCCTTCGGGACACCCTAAGCGCATTTCACCAACAGCCTCGGGCGCAATTACTCAGTTTCAGCATCGCAGCGAGAGTCCCCCACGGCAGCGGGGTCACCGCGCCCGACCCGCAAGCGATGGCAGTGCCGGGGGAACA
>JACDOX010000055.1:87141-101293 GCA_014549065.1 Cardinalis cardinalis
CGCTGCCCGCTCCGCTCTGCCCCGGCCCCGGGACCCGCCGGGGCTCGCTCGCTGCCCGGCCCCGGGACCCGCTGGGGCTCCCTCGCTGCCCGGCCCGCCCCGCTCTGCCCGGCTGGCGCTGGCAGTACCTGTGAGACACCTGAGCCCGCAGCAGCGAAGCCGCGCTGTTGGCGGCAGCCCCATCCCCGCCCGGGGCTCCTCCCGGGTCGCTCGGCTGCTGTCAGCCTCCCCAACTCGCTGCGTTTGGTACTTGGTAAAATACRTTAAGGAAAAAAACCCAACAAAACCCACTCCTATTGATTTAGAAAACAGCATCATAACAAGAAAACGTTTCCGTGGATCAGCTGTGTCTCAGGCTAGTGTCCCAATTAAAAAAATAGAAGCGTGAAAAGTCATCGGTAAAGTCATTACAATGAGTATAAATAATAAGCAGAATTYGATTTTTGCAGTAACTGATGTGAGGGAGCTGTATTTTAATCAATTTGATGTGCGTTTCCAAAATATTTGCCCTCCCCCCCCCGAAAATTCCAGTAAAAGTCACCATTTTGTTCAGCCTCAACTTTATTTAATCACTGTGATGGCCTGGGACATGTGTTTTAAGATCCAYAGAAAATTTCCTCTATATTTTTAATGGTTTCATTCTATACCATAAAAACGATGCATGAAGTGTTATCTGGACACATGAAGATTTCTATGGAACAAAATGTTTGGGAACATTCTCTTTTTTTTTAAATCAGCTTTGATTTATTCTCTTGCTCCCCAGCTACCTCCCTGTCCCATCAGAAAAATCTCTGGTGGAGGTTGGAYCCTGCCAGCTCCTGGCTCCCTGCTAGGAAAACCCACCTTTGCCAGGCTTCCATCAGGAAGTTCCAGTGTAATTCACACAGTCCTGAAGAATACCCAAACTGCATCCAATCAATATTTCTTGCTGGAACATTTTTTCTTCAGAGCATTTTCAGCCATTCCTACTGATCTTACCGTGACTTAAATCCTGTGACAGTCCTCTGGCAGGTCTCTGACAATTTGCCCGAAGAGCRACTTGCCTTTCTCCAGATTGGTTACTGGGAGCCTAGAACCTGCCCCAGGCAGGTGGAGTTAGCCCCCACCAGTCAGAAACTTATTGTAATAACTCCTAAACACTGTTTAATTAAATAGTGTAATAATTGCTGACACTTTGCTTTTTCACCCAAATCTCAGTGTGCCTCATCCAGCATCATTCCTTTTTTCACATGTGGCCTCGGGCTGCCTCTCACTGCGGGGGTTTATTGTCACTGAGCCAGAGTCCCCAGGCAGTGCTCCACCCACCAGGACATGAGGAAGGCAGGGAAAGGCCAYCAGGACAGACACACCTGAGAAAGTAAATCCAGCAGCCTCTCTGCTCAGCAGCACAAGTCTCCCAGTCACATCCCAGGAATGGGTTAAGTTGGTCTTCTGCTAGAGAGGCAATTCCACGACTTTGTGCCCTCTGCACWAGGATTGATTAGAAAGCTCCTCTTGGATAAGCAGGATCAAAACAAGTAATTTTTACATCAAATGGCTAGTGACAAATCATGTTTTAAATGCTTTTACTCAAGTTTTTATTAAAATTGATGTTTAAAAAGTTCTTCTGAGATTGCAACATTGTGAAAATTTACAACAGCTGGGAAAGTGAAAATACCCAGTTTATGTTAAGTGAGTTTTGGTTCTTAGAGATAAAAAATACGTAATAAAAATGAAAAGGAAGGGCAAATGCATTTAAACTTAGTTCTATTTTAATAAATTTAATGTTGTTATTGTAGTGGTAGTGTTGGTTAAGACAATTCTATCTTGAATGGTTCTCTCAATATATAACACTAAACCTTCAGTTCTGCTGTATTTACTACCCTCTAAGTTTGATTTTATGTGTAGCAGCTGACACTGAAGTGCTGATATCTTGGTGTTCCATTAAAGTAAGGAATAAGAAACACAACACTGTGGTTTTCAGAGTCTCAAGTTAGAGTAATCCAAGACTCTTTTTATGTTCTCCTGCTAAAACTATAATGAGGGACTAYGGTGCTCTACACTCACTAGCAACTACTCTGTGCAAATCATCTTGCTCTTAGGATCATAACAGCATTTGAAGTCATTTATTGATTCAATCCTGCTAGCAAAAGGGACTTCTACAGCAAAAGCTCTCACTGCCTGCACTCTTACCCCGAACAGGTGATGAATGTCAGGAATGTCATGGGGAGAAGYTCACTTTGTAGGTGCTGATTCTGCAGCATCATCCAGCAATTCTCAGAAATCAGGGAAACTCTTCAGGTRCTTCAAGTAAAGGCCATGATTAGTTGGTCTTATTTTTTTGCTGCAGCTGTCTGTATGGCAGATAGGTAACAATATTTTACACTTGGGCAAACTGAAGCTCGTTGTTTAAATGGAGAAATCCTATGGCATTTCCATAGTATTCCACTTCCAAATCAGATTCTACTAGAAAATCCCTCTCATGTAGGATAAACCCAAGCACAGGAGCATTTGTTCTGTCACGGGACTCTCCATCACTTTGTACAAGTGGCTTCATTCCTTGAGGGGATGGTGGCAGGGAAAGCTCTGAAGTCCCTCCCCTTCCTGACCCCTGAGCACCTTTCCAGGTGAGCCAGGAGGAGTCTGAAGGGACCATTGGATGGAAGCAGCAGAGTTCCTCTGAAGGGACAGCCATCTCTGTCGTCTCTGAGTCCCATTGTCACACTCCACCACTGACCCAGGTCCCCTGGTATGGAATGCAGGAGCAGCAGTGCCCCTGGGAGGGRAGGGATGGTGAGCAGTGGATGCGTGCCTGGTGCTTCAGGCAGGGCTGTCACCCGCAGGGCTGGTGGGGGCACGCCTCTTTTGGTGCTGTTGGACTCGGTTTTACAGGAGCTCATGACATCCCCTCAGTGGTTCCAGCACTGTGTAGCTGATTACTTTGGAGAATGTCTGTAAATTCTCCCTGTAATACTTTTAAATGACTAGCAGCTCCTCTGTTTGAATGACCAAAATACTTTCTAATGGCTGCTGGAGGAGCCTTCACTCCTGTTTGGAGTTAATCCACTCAGAAATGAGGGCAGTGCAGATTACCTTTGGAAAGGAGAAAGCTGCAAAACCGTCCAAATTTACACACACAAAGCAKGTGGGATGAGACAYACTTTGAGCTGGTGTAACATTCTTGATGTGACATGGTATTCCTACCATATTTAAGTAATATTCATCTCTCCCCTAAATCCTCTGGCAGAAATAAGTCCTGTTCAGCACTCTATTCTTAGATTTTTGTCAGGCTTTTTTTCCTTCTCATTTTTCTCATTTGACATGTTTTTGTAGTCACAGGAGCCAATTTTGCTTCTAGTCACAGAAAGTAAATGCCTTTGCACGTGCCCCCTGTGGACGTGGAGGGCTGGAGCAGCCAGTGCGGTCACTCAGCTCCCATGAGGGGTTCCAGCCCGCTCTGGGGCTCAGGGTGCCCCCCTGGAGCCCGAGTGTGCTGCTGGCATGCTGAGGGGCTTCTGCAAACTGCATTTGCTGTAGAAAATAGGAGAGGGGCAGAAAAGAATATTGGATGTAAAGAGACCCAAAAAAGCAAAGGWAGAGAGGTGTTAAAATGCTCACATCTCTGCTTCCAGCACAGYGACCTTCACTGTGGAGCTTCTATCTCAGAGCAGCTCATAAAAACAGGCTGGCAACTGCCACCCTGGTTGCCTTTAAAATGTCACTGGTTTAACATCAAATCAGAAGGTATAATTGCCTTGTTTCTGCCTTCTCCCCACCCCCCATAATTCCAGCCCTGATCATGCCCAAAACAATCCCTGTTTTGGGCCTGATCAAATATGAGCGCCATATTTGTGTTCCTGGAAGGAGTTTGTAAAAGGTCATAAAACTGCAAGTTCAATRTCTGGATTGTTTTCAGTATATACAATGAATTTCCCATTTCCCATCTCCAAGCAGGGACTGCACTGCCTTGAAGTTATTCCAGGATCCAGGTGATAGAAGTCTAACAGTCTCTGAGAAAGAACTGATTGGTGTCACATGAGGAAATTCAGGGTTAAAACTGGCAGACTGTGCTACCTCTTTGGTTTATTTATCCTCACTCTGGACAAGTGACATTTCCACCACAAAACTCTATTTAACTTTCCATGAAACTGATTAAGGTAGAAAGCATGTTTCTGCATTCTGGCCAGGCTCACTTTATGCAGCCAATGCATTTTTAATTAACTTTAGTTTCTTTTGCTTTCTTATCTGACATTCTTTGTTAAATGATCTAACAGGATGAGACACTTATGCAGAAACATATGGAAAGAGAGGACAACATATTCATAATAATGCAACAAAATCTCACATTCTAGTACACCATGCTTACAACAAAACCAAAGACAGTCAGAARGGCAGGTTATTCCACATTGTAAAACATACCTGAAATTTATAGCATATAGCCTGTTTTAATAAAAGACATGATGCTGGCTGCCCAACAGACAGGAGTATAAGATGGCATGAGAAGAAAACATACAAAAATTGTCATCTGTCAGGTCCATCAGCACGTGGGGCTGGCATTTGGCAGCTCAGCCTGCAGCAGATGGGAGCTGCTGCTCCTCCACTGCTCAGTGCAACCCCTGCATGCCAAAGGGATTGAGCAAATTTATTGGGAAGAGCTTGAGTGAGGTGGATCACCCAGAGGCAGAGAGAGGAGTAAAAGCCAACTCAGCTCAGTCTTGGGAATTAGAAAAAATACTCTGCTTTGGAGAAGTGTGCTAAGTGCAGGGTAGCAGCCAAAATTCCACATTACCAGGAGAAGCTCTGGCTCCAAGATGTCCCAGCAGTGCCCCACAGAATGTAGGTGAATATTTCTGACTCTGAAATGTCTCTATCTACACACTGTGGTTACTTCCTGGGAGTAAAATGTTTAACTTATACCAAGATCTTTAGAAATTATATTAGATCACCATATCTAAGTCCAAGAGAAAACACCTCTGAGTTTGGCAATCCCTTGTATTTTCCACTGTGCTCACAGATATTCATAACATCTCCCACATAGAAAACCAACATATACTTGATCTCAGGGAACTCTCAGCAGCTCATAAGGAAAGAAATCCATGTAAGCAACCAACAGATCAGACAAGATCTGCAGCAAACTCTTAAACACTTAGGCATCTCAGTTCTGCAAGTGTTTCTRTGACCTGCAATTTAAATGTCTCAACAATCTCCGAATGTAAAGAGAGAGGAGATGTACCTGCTTGCTTTGTGATATTACAGAGAAAAGTATAAGTTCTTCCATGTGTAAAACCAGAGAGTTTGCTTTGCTTTTCAAARAGCTAAGATTGTTTTGTCTTTCCTGAACATTATTTGCATTGCCAGGATCACATCATGCTGGGCTCTCCACCAGTATGAAGCTAGAAAATCTAAAGGATGAGAAATTCAAGTCACATCTATCCAGTTCTTTGAGAGAGATTCAATGAGTGACTGGAGAATTAGTATAATTACTGCTACATCACAGACACTAAGCAAATAAAGCCTGATTAGTAGAGGTGGGGAAGTGAGTTTTAYTTGCTTAGGATACATGATTTATTTTCCTTTCCTTATTTTTTTTAATAATAAATACTTGATATACAATTGGAAGGAAAACAGTTRCCATTAGAAAGTCATCTCTTGCATCCCCTCTGGTCAAGCTGAAGCTAAAGCTTGTAAAGCTTTGTTTAAAYGTGGTAGAATTAGGTTTCCTGGTGTGGCTGCCAGGTAGCTCAGGAATGAGCCACTGTGGGTGAGAGGAGCCTGCTCCTGCAGAAGGCAGGGGGCAAGCTGAATCAGCAGGACTTGCAGCATCCCCTGCAGAGTGCTGGCCTCTGATTCCTCACAGCTACAGGGCCAATCCTCCTGTGCTCACCTGTGGGCCTTTCACCAGCACCAATTGTTATAAAATCTGTTTAGCGCACAGTACATTTTGTTTTATGTAGATCTCTATTTATATAGAGAGACATAGTGTCTCTGYATAGATATGTGGTATTCAGAGTTGTGCTTTAAACTATTTATAAGATTTTCTATATTAAATACCTTTATAAATGGCACTTAAGCTGTGAGAACATAAGGGGATACTCCAAATGGGTGTGGATTACTGCAGCTGGCAGTTTGGGGTTTGAGTCCATAGCACATCAATGTGCCATGTTTTTGAATCATGGGTGAGTGARACAGCAAGAGAAAAGGTGTTGACAATGTGAATCTGGTGAGTTGGTAAAGCCAAAATCATGACCTTTGTTAAATCAGTGTAACCAGGAAGTGTACAGAAATCCCATCTTTCCAATTCATACTACAGCACAAAAAAATTAGAGTGCAAGGAAAAGTTCAAGCGAACCAAGAATCTTATAGTACACATAAAACACATACAACATGGGAAATCATACTGGGTGCAAATATGTGGACTGACAGCACAGAAAAGCTTCTAGGTATTCAATTAATTTTCCTTTACAGATTAAGAATACATTTACATTTTTTAAGGAACTGTCTGCAGCTGCTCTCTGCCTAAACCACAAAAACCTATCCACTTAATAAAAGAATGCAACACAACTCATTGAAGCCAACAGTCTCCAAAAGCATCCATTAATTTTGGATGCTTCTGGTTTCAGATGTCTCTCTTAATGAGCTTGAATGTAAACACACTCTTAATAATTCTGCCAGAACTGAGCTAATAAGTCAATGTCTTCGTTTATCAAGTGAAACACCTGACCTCATGCTGTATGGATGAATCAGATGCTCTGACTTAATCATTTATATTACCTTTTTTTTTTTAGTATGAAAAAGAAGGAAAATTTGGCCCCAATTCCCTGTTCTGTTCTCGCTCCTCTCGGCAGCTGTGGCTGGGTGAGAAGGCCTGGCTGGAGCAGCCTGGCTGAGAGGGCTCCCTGCACTCCCCCATCCCAGCTGCACTTGTGGGAAGCAGAAGGGAAGGGACAGGAGGRGAGTTTGCAGTTTGCAGATGACCTTCCACTGACCACGTACCTCCGCAGGCTGGGCTGGTCCATGCCCTTACCCACTGCTTCAGGGGGCTGTGAGGGACCATGGCTCCCAAGTGACACCTGGAATGACTTTTGCTCCAAGCAGGGTCAGGTACCTGCTGCTGTGTCCTCCCTGTGGTCCCAGAGCTGCACGGCTGATGGTGTGGGAGCCCACACTGGGGAGGGTTGGGATGGCCTCTGACACATCAATATTTTATGGCAGGAAGGACTCAGGCTGAAGAAAAATCCATGGAGAAAACAGAACTGCTTATCCCCAGAAGGAGAGGAACCAGCTGTGGGGCTGTGTCAGGCAGATGCTGGCACGCAGCCGGGCGGGTTTGGGTTCAGAGCCCCAGGCACCAGCCTGGGAAGCTGAGGTGTGAGGGAGGGATGCCTTCAGCTTCTGGCTGGCAAGGCTGGAACACACTCCTGGCCAGGATGAATCTTCTCGTGGGTAATTTTCCTGCGGCCTGTGGCCCTGAAGGAATTTTTTCCAAAGAAGAAGGAGTTGCACAGCCCCAAAGGATCAAAAACATCCGGGAAGAGGAGCCTCTCCCCATTCTCTAAAGAGTTGGTGGCACTAGAAGACTTGGGGAGATACTGCCATAAAAAAAGGAATGAATATGGAAACTAAAAGGCAGATTATTCTTGATTCCACATCCTTCATGTGCAGACTCYGATGTTTTTTTCTCAGTGTTCTGAGGAAAATGAAATTAAAAATAATTATTTCTCACTTCCCTTATCCAAAGATCTGAACTGGTTAACTTCTGACGGGTCATCCTTTTGTACAGATTCTAGTAAGAAACACCAAGACCTAACCTCAGCAGCTCATTTGGTAGGTCTAGATTAGAAGCTGTGCATTGTAGAGTGGTAATTAATAATTTTCATCAGACAGGAGTTTGTTAGGTGTGAAAAGGGTGGGCAGAAAACACTSGCTGTAGACAAAGCCCAATACTCAGAAGGGGTATTTAACATATTGAAAGATGGATTCAAGGAAAATGATAATGACCACTGCAGAAATACACAAGTCCCAGCAATTAATCTACAAAAGCGCCCTGGAAACTTCTGAGATAAAATGTCTTCATTAAATGAATCTTCAGAGGTGAGCAAATGTTCTAACAAAGAGTTTCATGGACAAATAATTATATTTGCAGACTTTTAGAGAAAAAACTGCAACACAGACTTGTTCAAAGTGGCTGGGGATGAGCATGTGTCTGACTGCAGGTGCTCCTCCTGCAGGGATATCACACAGATACCAAAACTCAAACACATCAACATGTTTCTCCYTGCCTGGTCTCTTTTCTGGGTGAGAGTCCTGGTGCTTGGATGTGACTTGGCTCAGATCAAGCCCTCTGCACAGTGCCAAAGGTTGAGCAGAATGCTTCTTCCCCAGCTGCACCCCAGCCATGTGCAGCTCACKGCAGCAGCCATCCCAGTGAAGTGAATTCCATCCCATCGAGTGAGTTCCAGCTGGATTGGGCAGGACAGGCTCCACAGATGCTGGGAACTCGTTTGGTTGCTGGGCTCAGCTGTGTGGGGGACATTTGTGAGGCTCTGCAGGACAGTGCTCCCAGGGCTGGGGCTCTGCAGCTCCAGGAAGGTCCTGCCCAGCCCAGGACCCAGAGCCTGCTCAGGGCCTCACCTGCCTGCAGAGCCTTGCAGCCACACAGGGGGAAGATAAAGGTTTCATGAGCAGAAGAAAGGCATTTGAAACAAACAATTACAACTTCATAAAAATTCTAGAATTCAGATGTTTACAGATGCTTAAATATTAAGGCTTTCACTTCACTAATCTGAGATTAATCCACCACATAAAAATAGACATTTGTTTAAACAAATTGACCACACTGCTAGTTAGAGATTTCCATTGTTCAGGAGGTCTGCCTTATTTTGATCTTTTTTTAGGAGATAATCCTCATAATCCTGTATAAAGTTGACCACAATATGTGTTCTCTCGTAGAGCTCTTTGCATTCAGCTGTGATCCTGCCACCACTCACCAGTTATGGCTACTGTGGAGTTCAGCTTGTCAGGAGGAAGCTGGGAAGAAGTTAAGATGTGACTGTGGTGATGCCGAGGATGGATTCAGCCACAATACTGATTATTACTAATACAATGTTAGCAGATGAGCACTGAGGACAAATCTAAGCACTGATTGAGTTTTCTATCCCAGCAAAAGCAGTGTTTGCTTAGAGCTGGGCGTGCATTTGCAGTCCATTCCATGCTCCCAGGTTAAACYAGCCTGTGTGGAAGCTCAGCCTGTTTCCCAGTTATTATTCAGCGTATGAAAGCTCGACGTGTGACACTCTCTGCTTGTCCAYGTCTGTTGCATCTTGCCCAGCAGTGCAGCCTCTCTGGGCCGTGTTTTACCCTCGGGAGGGGTCCCCTGGCCGGGTGGTGGCGGTGGCAGTGGGGAGGGGTGTCAGGGGCTCTCGGTGTCCCGGGGCACCGAGCGGCAGCGCTGCCCCCGCAGGGACGGGGCCGAGCAAAGCCGCAGGGCCACAGAGCACAGCCACCCTCCGGGGACACTCTGGGCTTTCCTTAGGAGCTTTTCTCCTGAGAAGCTAAGAAGCCTCAGAGGAAAAGAAAAGCAGTAATTATCTGCTGCTGTGGAATGCAACAGGTGCATCTTTGACTGGTCTCATGTGGTTGTTTTTAATTAATGGCCAATCACAGTCCAGCTGTCTCAGACTCTCTGGTCAGTCACAAGATTTTATCATAATTCCATTCTTTCTATTCCTTGCTAGCCTTCTGATGAAATCCTTTCTTCTATTCTTTTAGTATAGTTTTAGTATATCATATTCTTTTAATATAATATATATCATAAAACAATAAATCAGCCTTCTGAAACATGGAGCCAAGATTCTCATCTCTTCCTTCATCCTGGGACCCTGTGAACACCRCCACTGTGCTGCAGAGGGGCTGCTCTGCCTCAGATACCCAGCTGTGCCTCTGAGACCAGCTCCTGACAGCCAAATCCTCACCAAAATGTATTCTAAAGCCAAAACCCCCGTGAAAATGTTACCTGTGTTTTCTTCCTGTGTGGCACACACGGCTTCTGCTATAAACACCATCCCCAGTGTTTCAAAGSAGGCTTTGGATGGGAAACTTCTGGATTGGATTTCAAATCATAACCTCACTATGCTTCATCTTGCCCTGATTACCAGGATTACATTATCTGCTTCATAGAGTGTCCTCTTACCTTATGRGTGATGGTTCTGTCACTGTCAGATTTTCTGGAAAAATCCCTTTGCCCAGGATTTCTTCTCCTATGAAGCTGAGAAGCCTCAGAGAAAAAAGGAAAACAATATTATCTCATTTGCTTCTCTTGTGTTTTGCTGCTTTGGAATGTGGTTTGGAGATTGTTTATCCAACATGTGAATTGTTTTGAGTTAATGACCAATCACAGTCCAGCTGTGTCAGGACTCTGGCGAGTCACCAGATTTTCATTAGTATCTTGTTAAGCCTTCTGGAAGTATCCTTTCTCTAGAATAGAATAGAATAGAATAGAATAGAATAGAATAGAATAGAATAGAATAGAATAGAATAGCCTCTAAGAACATGGAGTCAGATTCATCATTCCTCCTCCGTCTGGGGACCCTGAAAATACCACAATGATTCCTCACTGCTGCTTATGATTTTCTACAAAACCTTTCCTTTTCATGAAATGTGTTTTTTAAAGTCCAGCTTCATGGCCTTGTTTTGTGGATTAGAAAAGCCAAGTCATATAGGCAGGACTGGTTGGCTGATTAGACTATGGTGAAGTTCATGGCAGTGAATCACATGGTTATTGAAAATTCTGATAAAAAAAGCATTTTTTTTTGCATTAGGAAGCTCTTCTGTCGTCTGTAGGTTCTCTGTCAACATACCATCAAGCCAAAAGCAGATCTGTGGAAAGCAGAGGCCTGAAGTTGGCAATTATGGCTAAAAGGACTCAGGCAGTGAGGCCAGGGTGGCCTCCCCAGCGCTGCTGTCATGAAGCCTCCAAAATATCTCAGCTTTTCAGGGTTAAATTAATGACCAGAGATGACTAAAAAAGCAATCAGGCTTCTCCTCTAATGTGACTAAAGATTTACGTTTTTAAGACCCTGTCATATGTACTTTGTTTTTCTTCCAAGATGCTTTTTGTTGTTTTGTTGTACTTGGATCAACCTGTACATCCAGCCACAGCTGCTGGCAGTTATGGCAGTTATCTTTGACCTTTTCCTGAGAAATAGCTGATAGCTTTCCAGACTCCTTGGCTAGTGGTAGACTTTAAGCTAAGACTAAAATGTTCACCTGATTGCATTTGAACTTGGGGCTTACTYAGGTAGAAAAAACTAGTTGCACTTTTGACAGAGACCTGCTTCCAAAAATATTGAGCAAGCTACAACTTTCTATGCTATTGAGTTGTATTGCACTGAGCATTTGACACAATATTCCACACACACTGAAAACAACCTTTGTAGTTTATGAAATGTAAATACCATARCATGAATTTCTATAGATACGTGATCAGAAATTGGAGGCTGTGGAAAAGGTCTTATTTACAAAGTTRAATTTGTTGCAAAACCTAATGATTCACCTTTTAGTCTACAAATACATTAGCTACAATTTTTAAAAATTCTCCAAAGTTATTGATAAGCTTTAGTATAACCTTGATAACATATGAGGGCATTTTACCCAAGTGAATGTTTTGGATGTGGTGATTCCACTATTAACTATAGAAATGTCTGCTTACAAACCTAGAATAGCAACTGTCCTAAAACTATCCTTTGTTAGCTCTCTGGCTACATTCTGTGCAGCTGTACTTTGCCATTGCACTCAAAATAAATAGGAGTATGCTGCAGTACAAGTTAATGAATAAATGATGAATTACTAAAACTGTCTGACCAAATGACTCAATCTCTTCATCATGAATCAGATATTCTACTTATGTTTCTTCATCGTCTGCATTTGCTTGTGYATGCTCCCTCAAAGCATGCTTTTTAGTTATCACTGTTATTACACACTTTAATGGTTGGTTAGATTTGTCAGATTTCTGCAAATTCAATGAAATGCCAAGCAGAGAAAGCACATGAAAGCTCTGTGTTCAGAGTTGTTTCTACTGAAGAATTATTTCTTTCCACRTTTGATTTGTGCTGGTGTTTAGTAACAGAGGAAAGGAGGAAGGTGTTCCTGATGCCCACGCTGCCAAACTCAACACCAAGTTCCTGTCTTGGACTCAGCAATGGTTTTGGTTTTATCCCTGTCTTTGGACTGGAGGTTTTATGAGTTGAGTTTAACAATCTCTGTGAAGAGACTGCACCTTATGTCCAGGACACAGAGCCACATAAACCTCTGGTTTAGTTAAACAGCAATGCTGGGGATCCATTCTTTGATTCGGACTCTGTGGAAATACCAGCTTGGAGTGGCATGGAGAGTCTGTCATTTTCCCCCAGCTGCTCATTGTCATCAGTCACCTCTCATGGCTGACTTTCTGGAATTCCCTGGCAGGKGCCTGATGGGCACTGCAGCATTTGTGTTTGAAAAACTTGCCTCRCTTGTGCCCATAATTAATTATTTCTAGAACTTTGGTTGATGCTTTTCTCCTCAACCCAAGACGTAAATTTTTCTTCCATTTCTGTAACAAACCCCGAGTACATTTTATATAAATGTTATTACTGACCTTGGTTGTCATTGGGAACTGCTGGAATCTCTTGCTCATGGAATTGAATGCCATTCAATAATGGTTCCTTTTCCCAGCCATCTTAGCAGGAAAGGCCTTTCAGGGCTCCAGATATTGGCTAACTCCCACTAGGGCCTTCTTCCAGGTGAGGAAGAGTCAGGAATGCACAGGGATGCAYGTGTGGAGCTGCAGCCCCTGCCTGCAGCAGTGAGGGCCAACACAGCCACTGGACCTGAGCAGGTGGGGGCAGGCAGGTTTAGGTCATTCCTTCCAAGCTGTTACACCAAATTTGTGTGGTTTTAAGCAGTGGCAGACAGGTAACAATCTCCATCCTGAGGGAACAGGAAGGGAAACCCTTGTGATGGAGGAGCAGAACTTCAAAGGTTCATTTCAGCTCCTTCATCTTACACTCCTTTTCACCYAGCAGTGTCTAATCAGAGCATACATGAATCAGTTCTGCCTCAGGGTCAGCATCTCCTCTGTTCTTTGGCCCTCTGCAGATGAGAGCCTCTGCACCTTTCCTGGGGATGGACACTGCTCGCTGGTGCTGCTGAGCAATGGACCGTGCTCATCTCACTCTGGCTCCCCTTTCCCCTGGTCATCAGCTGAGTGCATTTTTATACCTTATTGAAATGCACAAAAATGCACTGTCCAATTTGACACAACTTCCAACTAATTGCAAAGTCCTTTTTGCAATTTCCTCTGTAATATCCTTTTGAAAGTTGCCCTGTTTTCTCCCTCTTTGAATGCGTATTCAGAGCAGGCAGATTTGTAGGCACACAATAAGAAGTTGATTTTGAAAAGAGGTAAATAAATTGCACTGGCTGGAAAAGGGTTTCTTGCTGCCCTTTTATTATGATGTGCACAGAACTTGCTACAAATTCTTTACTTTGCATTTCTATCACAAAGATAAATGAAATTGTCAATCCCGTTCACATTTCCTTTTGATGGCTATATAAAAGTAAGAGTCAGGGTGCCAAAAAAAGCTTTCATTAATTCTTCTATTTATTAAGGTGAARGGAGGACTATTTTGCAAACAAAGAAGAATAAACAAACTGTGGTGAATGTCCCCTCTTTTTCTAGAGAATATACCTTCTTTATTCCTAACTTTAGAATGACTTTGAGCAGTTTTAAAACATAAAAAACTTCTTGATTTCAGATTTCTGTAGCTTCATCTCAGTATTCACCACTGCAACACTACACAGGGTAAGTGAAATGTTGTATGTAATGTTGAAATTTAATCCAGGGAATAAGACCACACTTTAAAAACRGGAAAAAAAGGAGAAATTCTTGTACTTGTTCCACAGAGATACCTGATATTAAGGAAAATAAAATCAAACAGAAACAAAACAAAAACCCACCCCACTCTGCTTTTTATATGTGATAGATATAGATATCGACGTCATTCCTTCAAAACCATCTTGGGAGAAGAAGCCCTCATAAATCACATTTATTAGGAGTAGTCTGGAGCAGAGGCAGCCCTGTGTGCTGCCATGGAGCTGACCCAGGCTCTGCCCCCGCTCCCCCTGCCTTGGCAGC
>JACDOX010000055.1:101827-120429 GCA_014549065.1 Cardinalis cardinalis
TGGGAACAAGAGCAGGAGGATGGGAGGGCACAGAGCCCCTGGGGAGGCAGCAGAAAGCTGCACAGCAGGGGAAGCGACACAGGCACTGCCCTGGCAGGAGACACCCTCTGAGATGGGCACCAGGGCAAGGAGAGCTGGGGCCCTCAAGAGCAAGAGGAAGAACCAGATTATTCTTGCAGATGGGGGTGAATCTGCCTGCAGATAGGGTCAATTCTTAGAGTCTCAGAAATTTATTTGGACTTTGGCCCTTTACTTTTTTCATAGCATTGCTTATTTTATTATTTTATTTTATTATATTATTATATTATATTATATTATATTATATTATATTATATTATATTATATTATATTATATTATACTTTATTCTATTTTTATTCCATTCTATTTTTATTTTATTTTATTCTATTTTTATTCTATGCTATTCTATTTTTATTTTATTTATTTATTTTATTTTATTTATTTTTCTCCATAGTTTATTTTATTTATTTTATTTTATTTATTTTATTTATTTTTTCCCCATAGTTTTGTCATTACTTGCAGAGAAATGGGATTTGTTAGATTTTGAGAAAACAGCAAGCCCCAAGAGACAAATGAATCTGCAGAGACTCTGATCATTAAGATGGGGAGGTTTGAAAATCACACCAAGTTTAGCAGTATCATTGTAACTTCCTGGCTGCCTGGGAAGTATTTGAGCAGAGAGTTTGTAAATGTCCAGATGAGGAAGAAATCTCTTCCTCTGAAGCGCAAGGTGAGGGCAGTACTTCCCTGAACTCCATGAAACATGAAATCTCTTCCTCTGAAGGACAAGGTGAGGGCAGTACTTCCCTGAACTCCATGAAACAGGATCAAGACACCAAAGTTGTCTTTGTCCTTCCTATGAGCTGCAAAAGGTCTCAGGACAATCAGTCCCATCATTTTATTATTTTAAGTGTGGAGTTTAAAACCCCTGACCTTTTATCACATCTATTTAGCTCTATATCCATGGCTCAGGAAAAAATTAAAACTGAGRTGGATATTCTGTGCTTGGCAGAGAAATGCAGTGCTAATTCATTTTCTGCCTACATCAGTCCAACTGTGTTTGGCTTTTCCTTCCTGCATTCACTTCTAAATCTGCCTCCTCTCTTGCACTGCTCCTTACACACATTAGCATCTCCATGTGTTTATGTGTCACTGTAAATCTTCAGAGTCATCTTTTACCACAGTTCTTATTAGTATMGAATATAGAAGACTTTCTGCAGCGGTTGGAGGTTTCAGAATCTGAAACTCTTGCTGGTTTAGCTGTGGTTCAGCCTGCCCTGAACCTGCACTCCTTGCCAGGCACTCAGGGGCCACAAAGCCWGATATTGACTCTGCCCCTGCTGCAGCCGTGTGTGGTGCTACTCACAGCCAAAGCCCCAAGCCATCTTCCTACCCCACTTTGGAGGAATCACTCTCTTTATCAGTGCAGGAAACAAGCAGCTTGTCTGCTACAACATGCAGAAACCTCCCCTTCCATCTCCTTCCCTCCCTTAGCTACAATATGAACATCAGATATGGGAGAAAAATAACACTGTGTTTCCTGATGCAAGTAATTTTACAATAGTTCAACTTTAACACCTTTGGACATAAGCACAAATGGGAAGAAAAATTAAAGCTTAGATTCACAAAGCCATGAAAACAGCAGTAAACATSCAGCAAAAAATGTTTCCTTATCATCTGCAAGCAAAGGATTTAGCTGCTGGGAGATGTTTTAAAACCAATTATTTTAAAACCTACATAAACACTTTTTCTGATTCCATGGGAAAATCATATCCAGTTCCAAAGGCTTCAGGAAAACCAGGCGTAAAATCTTGAGATCTCACTTGAAAACAAGAGGTATCTGAAAGTGCAGCCTTCCCTAAGGAAGCCAATTTAAATTTCAAGTTTCAGACAAAGCAGAAAGACAAAACCTCAGAACCAACCCCCACCTTGTATGAAACCCAGCTGTTATTAAAGATCAGCCCCAGGTTTTCGTTAGAGCCTGCTGTGACAGACACAGGGACACCCAGKGMCACCCAGGGCTGGGGACACTGCTCTGGCAGCACCTGTGCAAGTGTCTGCTGGGCTGACAGAGAGGATGGGCTGCATCAGAGCAGCCTCTAATTTCCCCAAAGCAGAGACACCCCCTGTTTGTTTGCACAGCCCAGCATTAACAGAAGCTTTCACTGTGGTGAAAATGTCAGTGTGCAAGAACTGAGGCCCTGGAGCTTTCCCAGCTAGATTGCTTTTCCTTCCCGCCCCTTCACCCCTGTTTTTTTTTTTTTTTTTTTTTTTTTTTTTTATGGAATTTTTTCCCCCATGACACTTTAAAATTATATAAATATTATAGGCTAGGTTCTGGTGTCCTGAAGTAGTAATATTGAACAGCAAAGGTGTTTGTGTTTAAGAACACAGGACTTGGCTGAATGTTCTTTGCTATGCAAAGCTCTGCAATATTTCCAGCAGTGCCTTATAATGTCAGCCTTTGGAGTATGATAAGGTATCTCTGTGGGTTCATATTGCATCAAGTGGAAATCCAGCATACAAATGACTTGCTTGGGAATATTCTACACAAAATTATTGAGATTTTTAAACTGTTTCTGCTTTTACTGAGGGAGTGAAATAGATTATATGGTATTGAAGCWTTTTTTTTTKGAAAGTTTTACTTTTTGAAAAGATMATTTAAGTGAGGAGTATTATATTTATGGACTATCATATATTAGTGCTCCTATACATTCTCCTCCATCACCCAGAAGGAAGGGCAGCCCGTCAGGTCAGCAAAAATCAGGTTTGTTTGGTAATAATGCTATTTCCAGACCATGCAACTACCAACCCATGTGAGATTTTACTGCAATATCACTCTCTTGCCTGCAGAATGGTTCTGTACCTGATGTTCAATCATTATGTTCATTAGTGGGGAAAAATCCTTCAGGAGTATCATTCTTTCTAAAAAGCCATATGCAATTGTGTGGCTAAAAAGCAGAAATGTCTTTAATTATATCAACCATGCTTGCAAATTAAAGGCATAATAACCCATCTGCATCTGTGTAAATCGGGTATTGGGCCTGAAGTCAGGATTCATTTGTGTGCATCTATTCAAAAACTASAGGAGTAAAACACATGCACAAGCATAATGTTTAGAGTTTGTGGTGGATTAGAATGACATCAAAGGGTGTCAGAACASTACATTAGTGATCTCACACAAACAGAAGATCATGGGGGATGCTAGATGATGGCAGAAGAAAGAGGGAAATTTGCTTCCACATTTAGAGACTTTTCTCCACAAAAGCAATGTGAATACTCTCACTCAATCCCTCACTTTGCCAAATTTGCAGGACAAGGTTTAGGAGTATCTTAAAACTGGAGTACCAAGCTGGCATCCTTCCCTGAGTGTCAGAATATCYCAGGAGAGCTTCCAGCAGCAGGCATCAATATGTTCATTTAACTTTCTCCTCCAGATCAGCCTTCAGATTCTGGCAGGGAGCTACACTCCCTCATTTTAGATGTAAAATTAAAATTTACATTAAAAGAGTTTAAACATCTATAAGGAACATCTGGAAGTCTTTTCCCAAACACTGAATAAGCAAAGGCTCCAGGACTGGCTCCTTTGTTTGTGTGTATTTGGTTAAAACACACAACAGCATCAGTGTCAAACAAATGGATGTACTTGAAAGAGCTACAAGGAATTACAAAAGACTCTTGCTCTCTTTACATCAGCTCTGTGATGCTTCCCGCTCCCTCCTCTTGTTGAAGCTGCTGCTGTAAACAAACAAACAAATCCCGGAGCTGCACCGAGGGTGTTGGAAACATCACCAGCCACGGCTGGGGAATAAATCCAGCTCTGACACTGGAAAGGAACACACACGTGCTGAGGCTTTGTGGACTGCTCCCTCCAGCCCTGAGACAGGGCAAGGGCTGTGTGAGCAAAGCCAGTTTTTCTCAGGATGCTTCTGAGGACTGTTGAGGAACTGCTGCTAGGATTAGTAACTGGGCAGTAAAATCCTTGTAGTTTAACAGTGGAAAACAAAAGAGTTTATAGGAGAAAATAAATTTCACAACTCAAAATGCATTCTACTGGTACCTGCTGCCCTGATTTATCTGAGCACTCAGGCCYTGGCTAATCTGAGAGTAGCCCTGGCTGTAGACAGTGCCAGTCCCAGCCATTTCAGCTTTATCTGCTCCCCTTTGGGAATTCCACTGGGAAGCTCCATTAAGGGCTTATGGTCCCAGTGCAGAAAATGCACAGGGAGTAAAGAGTTGCCTCCAACACAGATTTAAACCCTGGCTCTGTGTGTGTTAGCAATCAGGAACCTTGTCCTGTTAGTGCAGTTTGTATTTTGTACTGGTCATACATCTACAGTAAAGTACATTTGGTTAATAGAGCTGTAAAAAAAAGAGCACAGGAATACAAGTAATTCTTACAAAGAAAACTTCYAAAAGTAGTGCTACCTCTTCTGAGAGATGCAAAGGGATGTTACTGATCAAGGGTCACTGCTTCTCTCCCACTGGGACCGTTTCTGTGCTTGGGGCTGGGCAGCCTGGGCTGGCAGAGACAGCGTTTGGGCTGAGGACAGGAATTAGGGGAGCACATTCWGTAGTGACATGAGACCTGGAGGAGTTAATTCCTTGTCTCTGGGTTCTTATGCCCCAAAAACAACRAAATTTTGTTCTTTTGTTCTCTACATATTTGTTCTCCTTTTTTTAAATGTCTGCCTGAAAGAAAATCTAGTTTTATCTGGTCTTAGACCAATTAGTACTTCTGCCTGTGGAACCTATTAGCAGCATCAACAATAGCAGACATGTTCAAAATATAAAGCTGGTCATTCCTGTGCTTTAGTCTTAATTGGAGCTTTAAATCTAACACTGTTTTAATCATTAAAATAATGCTGGAAAGAAAAGCATGGGTTTGGGGAGGGATACATTTCTTTTATTTCCTATGTTCTTTTCAGAAAGTTATGGTAATTATTTTTATAGTGACAAGAAGATTATTTGACTTAATTTAATACTGAAGATTAAGTTCTCAGGGAAAAAAATACWGTAATGTACACAAGTGGAAGAACAATGCCAACATTTCCCTACATCATTAGAATTACTTCCTTATCCTTCTGTGGGACAATTGTGTCCTGGGATGTGTGGTAAAATTGAAGGTACAACTAAAATATGGGATGCAACCAAGGGTGARACATCTACATCCCACTCACAGCTTTAGAAATTCCTTCCCCCRCCCCCTCCCCAAATAGTTCTACACYGGGAAGTCTCTAGGTTTTCTCCCTTATAATCAAATTTTTAGAAATTCTTTTAAATTAAGTTTAGCTGTGAACTAATGGAAATAAATTATCTCTGAAGTATATCGTGGTGGTCCTGCTCCTGCAGTCTGCAGTGTGATGATGGATGGCCAGCCTCGTAAAATAGCTGTTAATAGATTTTAAAGCCAGAGGGGAAAATTATGATCATCTAATTCTGACCTCCCGCATGGTGCTGGTGCCTGGACACCCCCCTGCACCTTCTGCATCAGGGCCACAGCTGCTCATGGACATTTTTCAGCCAGACAAGCCCAGCAGCCCCTTTGGGAAGGGTGAGGTGGATTCTCACCCCGTGAAAGTCAGATTGGTCACAGCACCATGTCACACCACRTGGAAATCTGGTCTGCTTCTTGCTTTTTTTATGGTGCCATGAATCCTGTTCTCCTCCCTGACAGGGCCATTCTCTTTCTCTCTTTGCCTGAGCTGTCCCTTAAGCTTTCCTATTGCTCTTGGATCTCCACCCCAGCGAGTGCCAGCTTTCCCTCTCCTCTCTGCAAACTGCCCTCAGCCCCTGTCCCTTTCCTGGTCACCATGTCCTCTGTGCTGCCTCTGGCTCTGGTTTTCAGGGACTGACATCAATATCTTGCTCAAGACAGCACAGTCTCTTTTCATCCACTGGGGGAATGCTTCACTGATTATAAAGAAACCATGAACAGAGAGAAGGGATAAATTACTTAACCAATCCTCTACCAATGACTTTGTTATGTCTGCTTTCAGAATTGTGAGCACCATAACTCTCCAATTTCAAGGTTTGTGCTCTAATCAATTACTTTGAGATAGGAAACAAAGATTTTTGTTCGGGTTGCTGTATTTTCCTGCCCGTATTTCCACATGCAGGAGAAACTCTGCAAAGTAGAGTTCATGGCTGGCAGTGCTGATCATTACTGYTCAGAACTGCTACACTGTCCTCCTCCTGCTTAGAAAGTTTTAATGCCCTGTGGGGTTTAAAGCTATTTTTTTTTACTAGAAAAAGTCCAAAATGGAGTTTGAGTCCTGAGAACTTGCCAGTTTTGATTTGCTCAGCACCATTCTTTCTATTTGTGCAGGCACTTTTCACCCTGCTGGGGCCATGTKTGCCAGCCCAGACTATCTATGATTCCTATTAAATAAATACACAAATAACTAACTAAATAAAGCAGAYCTGCAGACAGAAGCTCACCAGGTCTTGTTCAAAACCACAGCATGACAGGGACAGGAGAAAGCCCAGAGTGGGCTCCACTGGCTGTCTCTAAGAGCTCTTCCCAGACACCAGGGGATCRCTGAAAGAGGAGCAATGGCTGAAATCTCACCTGAGAGGCACTGGGAGGTGCCTGCAGTATTTATTTAGTGACAGGGGTTCCTGGGCAAACACCAGTGCATGGAGCCAAGGGAAGTCACTCTCYTGCTGGCTTACTCTGATCAAAAGGGATCAAAAGTGGGATCTGAAGGATTTGAACTGGTTCTTGAGCGTGGCTTTTCCTGTTAGCACTGTACAATGCCCATTACAGCGCTGTCAAGACTTGAGGATGTGAGGGCATAAAGCAGATTTCAAGCCTGAAGAGCAAAATAAATTACTTGGCGTGGGCAGATGGAAAAGGACACTTCTTTTCTCAGCTGTCTAGCGAGCCAGGAGTAGAGTTTAGTCCAGTGAGAACAAAAATAGCCCAATAAAACCGACTGGCTGCAGCAGTACAGATGGCTTGTACCATCTCCTAAGCCATTTACTTTCAGAAGCTGAAAAATGGCAGAGCTGAAATTTTAGGTGAACATTTCACTGCAGGTGATCATTGTAGTGAGAAGAGTTAACTCAGGCTCTTGTCTTGCATCCCTTCTCTCAGTGTTTTAACACCTCAACTCTCCTGCCTCCTTCTCTCCCCAACAGAACTTGAGGAGCACTAACTGTAGGGATTCATTTCAAAACCTTACAGTACATTGTTCCTGCCCTCAGAAACAGTTGCTGATTATCACTTTCACAAATATTTACTGCTATCTGATTCTTCAATAGAATATATTATGAAAATCTCCATATGCCCAGGCACAGCTTGGCTTAGTGGGTGAAAGACAACGACTCTATTTTGGATTCACACTGCTGAGAGAAGAACACTTACTGTATTGAATTCCTACGTCACTTCAAATTGCCTTTACAGATAATAAATCCAAATGTTCCTTTGATAATTATCCTGTACTAAAATTAATGCCAAATAATGTGCAAGCAAGCAGGCAGGCCTTTATGGGTATGATTACAGCATTTACTTCTCTTTGGGAACTGCTGGAACTGTCTACATAAATAATACCATGCCATTATCCTTAAAGCAGCACATTTGTTTTACAATGAGCCCTTGCCGGGGGAACTTTTCACATATATGCTATTGAAGCTTTCTGTGCACCTTAATCATCTATCACATCCTTTAAGGAAGATCCCTTAGAAGAGAACTCTTTCCCCCCCCACTACTGCTTGACATAAAACTATAAAAGTTGCTAGGAATATTGGAAACCCTCCCTCCCTTCTAAAAGACAATTTATCTTCTTTATTCATTCTGCTTGAATGCCTCTGTAACAAAAGAAACTTTTACTGTGCTTTGCCTGAAATTCACAGGAGTGCATATCTTATAAGGGCATGGTGAACTGCCAGATTTTCAATGTCTCTCCCAGCCTGACGTGTTTTCCTCCTTCCCTGCTGTGCTGCAGCCCCTTTAATTGAATCCAAGATTTTGGGGCACTTGCACTGGGATGATGTGCCACCTGCCTGGAGCAATGCCTGTTGTGCATTTGGCTCCTGAACTTTGTGTGAAATCTATCAGTTGAGACAATTCCTGTGCCCAGTGAACACAGCTGAYAAATTATAACCTCAGCCTGTTTGTTGCTATCAATGAATTCTAAGTCAACAGCCATATTTTGTGCTGAAGTCAAATAAGCACTAGGAATTGGGAGWTAACAGCTTAATTACAAGCTGGAGGGACCTCTGCAGCACCAAGTCCATGAAATTACTGAGCTGCTCCTGACTGACTGGCATCAGAAAACCAAAAATATATGGAGGAGGAAAAATGGCAGTTTTGTTGCAGACTGCTACTGAGCAGCCATTATACTCTAATCAGAAACTGTAAAAGGAAAAGCAGGAGTAACTCAATTCAGAGGCCTTTTACTGTCAATTACAGCAGACCTTTTCTTATTCATTTTGCTGAGCAGCTCCTGAGTGATTCTGATGGAGTGAAATCACAAGTACTGCTCACCAATGCAGCTGCAGCTCTCCCAGTCTCACCACGTGGACGCTTCTTGCAAGTCAAAGTGGGATCTGATAAATTATGAAACAAAGGCTCCAAGATTCAGATTGCATTATGAGTGGATTTATATGCTTGGATCCTTCCTTCCCTAGAGAGACAAGCTGGAAATTGAGGTTGGATGATATACATTGAGTGTATTTTCTCTTCCAGGGCTCCTCAGCAGGTGAAGTGTCACTGCCTCCCTCTGATAYGTTCCTGTGCACTGTCCTCTGAATTGCCAGGCTCTGCTCTGCTCTGCAATGGAAAAAGAAGATTCAAAACCTAGGAAAACTCATCATGGACAAGGGATTTCCAGCCTGGCCTTGCCTCTGGCTCCCTCCTGCTTTAGGCAGTGTTGGGCCTGTTGATAACTCCATGCCATAAGGGAGGAGAGTTGATGCTTGGTCAGGGTAGGAACACCAAYAACACTGTGAACACTGAGCATCATGGATAAGCCTCTTCCCCCTTGGAGTGCCCAGCCTCAAAGCTAATAAGGCCMCTCTGCAGTAGATGCTGAGAACAGCTTTTTTCTCAGCTTTAAAAATTTTTTCAAGAACTTTGTTGATTGCCTCTCGCCCCTAATTTTCCTTCACAAYACACATTTGGGTTCCTAGATTTTGGAACTCTTGTAAATGGCAATCTTCATTTTCCTTGAAAGTATGATTTAAAGAGCCACCTTTCTGCCCTGATTTTAACATGTGCTCTCTGAACACTTCTCCATACCCAGCAGCATGCTCATCCTGTAACAAAGGCAGGGAYGAGGCAACACATGCTCCTGAGACACACCATGGTGTCTTCATTGAGAGCTGGAAATCTTCTGACTCCTGAGGGTGGCAAATGATTTCATAAGCATTTCCAGGGRCACTTGTTGGGCTGGTGATACCATTAGCTGTTGGTGTCTGAACGTTTCTTGTCTCATTTTCAGTAAAGTTGAATTGCCCCAATCACCTTTGGGAAGTGTGCAGGGACTCTGAGTGGCTGCACTGGGACTGGCAGCTCAGACTGGAGGGAGGGCAGGAGGATTCCCTGGGAAAGCTGGARAGGTGAAAGGGAGCAGAAGAAGTTTACAACTCCCTGAGACCTGTGGAGCAGGGATAGGACAAGAGGACACAGTCTGAAGCTGCACCAGGGGAGACTTAGGTTGGGCATCAGGAAGAATTTCTTTAAAGAAAGGGTGGTCAGACACTGGAATGGGCTGCCCAGGGAGGTTCTTATATAAAAGACAACACAGAGGGGTCATCTCTCCTCAGAGCTAGAAGTCTGAAGGGTGCGATAGTTTAGGAAATGCAAACAAGAACTGCCAGAATGAGCAGGTGAAATACAGCTCTGGGTGCTGTGACAGAAAATAGGAGACTCGATATCCAAGGGGAAAGAGTTTATTCTATGGTGAGATGTCTGAAGGAAATGGACAACAGCGGCTCAGACCCAGTCCAATTAGGAAAAAAGATTTAATTTAATTGCTTTCCACAGATGTTGGTCTCTGAGAACCAGTCAAATGCAGAGCTAGAAAAGATAAAGGGCTGCCTTAGGGGTGAATATTTTCAGCAGTTAAGTTCAACAACATAGGAAACTCCATGCAGAAGAAGATATATTTCTCCTCCAAGCTTACTTACTCTCTAGTGAAGTATTTGCCAACTTTTTTCAATTAGTTTTCTCAGTTGAAAGAACCCTGGAATTGTGAAGCCTTGCAAGGACACATGATTAAATTGACTTGGACAGGTGAGGTTCAGAGCTCACTAAAAGGTCATAGAACTTAAACTGACAGGTATCACAGAAGACAACCTGACTAGCCCAATCTATTTCCCCTGCTAGAAAAGCCAAGGACTTATGGGCAACAGATTACCCTGGATGCTGCTACCAGAAGTYATTTAACCTAGAGAGTGAGTGAAAGTCCTAGGTACAGAGACAGAGCTGGCTGCTGAGCCTGCCCCTGCCTGTGTGATGGGAACCCATCCCATATTTCCTGCCCTGCTGTCCCCAGGCCCTGCAGACACTCCAGAGCCAGGAGCACCATGCCCTGATTCTGGATGCAGTGGGAGKCAGAGCACAGCCCAGCCTGGCCCAGCTCTGCTTCTCTCACCACTGGTCATACCCTGATAAGGAGAACAATCTAATCAGCCAGTGCATTCCCTCCTACATGGAAGGTGACTAATTGCAAAGATTCTCTATCTCTGGCTGAGGCTGCACTTCAGTAATGGCACAAAAACATCATCAGGACACTTGCAGAGATTTTAAACAATTTTAGGCTGTTTTACTAGTCCTGCTTAGACAGAGATGTACAGGCCCACTTAGGCAGAAAATTCAGTGCTCAGTGAGGATATGGGAAAGAGAACCAAAACCATCCARGGTTTATTTAAAACCCCTTATTTAGTAACAGACCATCTGTTGTAAAGATGGGGAGACCTTCCTTAATTTCCTCTCAGGACAGGGATCCAGCTGTAACCCTGGCAAAAGGACCAAGGCAAGAGCTATGAGACTTTACACAGCCAGGATTCCATGGTGGAGCAACAGCACAACATCTTCCAACAAAGTGAGCTCCAGCACCCTCCAGAGGTGCCCACAAAATGGAAATAATTGGTGTGAAATATTCCCAGACCCTCRCAGCACATTTCTCCTTATCTCAATGTGACTGGAGCAACTGCAGGAGCTGGTGGATGGTGGACTTGGATAACAGAGCTGCTTCACAGCTCCTCAGTTCCTGTATTTTGTGAACCAAAGAACCAGGTGGATCAAATATGCCTGCTTTCCTTGACTAGAGTGCTATTTTCATGAGGTGTTGTTGTTTATACACCCAGCTGCTCTGGGCTCTGAGTGGCAGACAAAGTGTCTCAGAGATGAGTCAGGCTGCTCTCCTTGTAGCACTAAATTACAGAGGGATTTTCAGGGCACACTGATTCCAGCAGTATGAAAGGTCAGTACACACGGATCTCCAGCTTCCAATGGGAGATGAGGAAATGCTTAAGCTTTTATCTTGTTTCTGAGTGCTTTGGGTTAAGCCTTACAAGTTTGCTGAAAGCTTTAGTGGCTTATATCTGCTGAATGATAGTGTTCAGTGAGGACTGGAGGGGTGTCCTGCACAGCCCTGTTTGTGGCCAGCTCACAGCATTGCTGCTGGCTGTAAGAGAGGCACAAGGAGGTATAACAGGATTGGGAAAGGGGCTCTGCCACCTCTGCCCCCCCTRGGTGGAACAGGAGCAGCCATCCATGCAGGCTGAGCGTGCTGAAGTGCTTGGGCCACCTCAGGAGGGAGACATGGCAGAATGCCTGAAGAACTAACAGGGATGTCACAGACATCTTTTGTGAAAAATCCTTTCCTTGGGATGCTTCCTCCTGAGGAGCTGAGAGGCCTCAGGAACAAACTGTAAACATTGATTATCTGCTGCTGTGGGATGCAACACGTGGATCTGGGATTGGTCCCATGTGATTGTTTCTAATTAATGGCCAATCACAGCCAGCTGGCTCAGACTCTGTCTGAGACACAGCTTTTGGTATAATTCTTTCCTTTTCTATTCTTAGCYAGCCTTCTGATGAAATCCTTTCTTCTATTCCTTTAGTATAGTTTTAATGTAATATATATMATAAAATAATAAATCAGCCTTCTGAAACACGGAGTCAGATCCTCGTCTCTGCCTCATCCTTGGGCCCCATGGTCACACAGGGACAGAGGGGAAAGGGGAGAAAGTAAACTTTAAAAAGGTGCTAAATGCTGCCAGAGAGAACAAACAAACACAGAAACAGTTCCAGTGGCAAAGCTGCATGATGGGAGAGTGCACTGGCACCCACCACTGGAATTTGAAATAAAYGTGCCCAAAGGATCTTGGTCCAGCAGTGAGGGGATGAGGGAGGGTGAGTGCACCTCGTGGGGAGCTCCCTGTGCTTGTGCCTGTTTGCTGCTGGGAGGCAGGATGCTCACTGCTCATGTCAGCAGTCAGAAGCCATAGCATTCCATCTCAGAGGTAGCAGAGGGAACCCCTCAGCCCTGCGCAGCCTGGCAAGGTCAAAGCCAACCTGGAGGGAATAAATCTTCTCTCTAAAATGYCACAAAGCCAAAACCTGGCTGTTCACTCTGCCCTCAAACTCCAGAGCTGCTGTGTTCATGGTTTGCTTCTGCACTACTCCTTCAGGTCATGATTGCCACCACACTTTGTGAAGCACAAGTTTAAAACAAACTAAAAGCTTTCCTGAATTTTTAGGAAGAAGTGAAGCAGAAGAATCCTTTCTTTCCTGATTGCAAGAGCCCTGGCATTCCCCACAGATCAAGTTCACCCTCAGAGACCTTGCATTTCTATTATTAGCATCACTGGCTTTTGCATTCTGTCTTTACATTTCAGCTCTGGGTTGTACCATGGGACTACTCAAAATTTCTGCTTCCTTTCCATTTCATAAATAAACATGCATGGGAGCAAAATCCCCAAGCACTCTTTATATGCATGAAACTGATTCACCAACAAATAGCAGTTTTGCTATGAAAACTGATATTTAGCTTTTTCTGKTGCTGCCTCTGCAAAGGGAGAGCAGTGACTTTTATTTTGTGTGTGTGTTATTTCTCACTAACACCATTTTTCGGTATAGCTTTCTTTCAGTAGCTCCCTAAAAACTGGCAAAACCTCCAAGATATTTGTTTTATGGTAATAACACAAGTGATTACACTTCCTAAAGCCAAACAAGTGCTGAGAAATTCTCTGCTTGTCAGAAACGAGGTTTTGCTTGTAAGCATTTCCCTGCCCACCAGCTCCAGGAGAAGCAGCAAAGCTGATGAGTTTCAAACGCTGAGCAGCTCCTCTGACTTGGGCTGACCTGCTCCTGTTGTGGGGAGCATAAAGAAAGGGGAATGAGCCCCCCTGTGACAGAAACAGCTGCTCTCTGTGCCCCAGGGCTGTGCTCCTGCTGTGGGGAGCATATGGAAAGGGGAATGAGCCCCCCTGTGACAGACAGAGCTGCTCTCTGTGCCCCAGGGCTGTGCTCCTGCTGTGGGGAGCATAAAGAAAGGGGAATGAGCCCCCATTGCAGTCAGGTATGTGATGGACAGAGCTGCTCTCTGTGCCCCAGGGCTGTGCTCCTGTGCCGAATGGGGAAATAACCAAACTCTGCCCCTTTCCCCGGGCTGAATCCCCCACCCACTGCAGCCCTGTTCCAAGTCCTGCCAGGGGAGCTCTAGGAGCCAGGCCTGAGCCTTTTCCCAGCCTTTTCCCAGGGGCACAGTCACACACAGAGGTGACCCTGGGCATCTTCCCAGCCTGCTCCAGGCTCTCCAGCCACCCTGGGCACTGCAGGGACACTGGAGATTCTCCTGCCCGTGGGCACAGCTGCTCCTGGAGCAGCAAGAGCCTCCTGGCACAAGCACAGAGCATTTAACACAACTCCCTCCCTCTCTCCTTCTGCAGAAGGAGCAGTGGAATCTGCAGTGTAATGCATTCAGCAAAGTTTAAATGATAAATGCTGATGGCATTTCCACTCACTGTTAATCTTAGAAAGCTGGGGAAGATTCCCTCTCCTGAGGTGAACCACTGCAAATCTGGAATATTTCAAATCAAAACAGACACGGGGCCAACTTGCAGTGAACTGTGAATTAGAGGGAATTGAAGGTGCTGGATTTAGGGATCCTGTCCAGGCCAGCCCTGCCTGCAAGGGAAGGTGAGCTGTTCAGGGCCAWGCCACTCCTGGATTGTAGCTGAATTCCCTTCTGGAAGGATCTGACAATCCTGGCCTTTGCCTGTTTTCTGTAGAGAGCTACTTCAAACCTTCTGTAGAACAGAGCTCACAGATGTCCTTTTAGCAACAGTATCTCTCCAATATTGACAAAAAGAAAAGTGTAATTTTTTGTTTTCTTCTTTTTAATGATCAAAGTCAACATTCATTTTTGTACGGAAGTGTGTGTGTGTATACTAAAATGGTATTTGCTTTGCCTGAAATCTACCTGTGTATATAATCTTTATAGCAAACATGTTTTTTATCAGAAACAGGTAAATAGAAAACATTCCAAAGACACTGCTGGAATATGCCATGAAGACTTTCCTACTGCAGCCGTGGTTGAGAAGGAATTCTGGTCTCAGGAACTCCAGGACACCAGAGGAACTCCACAGCTCTCTGGGATTCCCGATTCAGACAGGGGCAAGTGAAGTGGGAGCTGAGCTGTTCCCTCTAAATGGCCAAAGGGTGAGGGAGTGGGAGCTGCAGCAGGGCAGGGGTGGGGAGGGGAAGCTGAGCGTTGCCATTTGACAAGGACATTCCAGAACAGTGAGGAATTTCCTCTGGAAACAGCAGAGGGGACAGTGCTGACATGCTGCATGGCCGTGGAAAGCACAGACATTCCTGCACAGGASCTGGGAAGGGGAGAGGAGTGGAATTTCAAGGTGTCCTTTTGCCTTGTGCCCATGAGGGCTCGGAGCACTCATCAGGCTTAGCTTGGATGCAATAAGAAAGGACAATAAATAACTTTTAGGGCTCCCTGTCAGCACTGGGGAGCTGCCAAGGGCTGCCCCAGGCACTCACTCAGAGCATGCCCAGGGAGCCCTGCAGGAGCTGAGCCCCTGGGCTGGACACAWCAAAACCTTTAGAGATGTTTCTTTTCGGTCCAGCTCTGCTTTGGGACCTTCACCCCTGTCTCAAGCTGTACTTAGTTTCACTGAGGTGAAAAATGAAACAGAAATGCTTCAATACAGCTCTGAAAGGAGCACCATGAGCAGGAAGCTGGCTGCAGCAGTTTAATGAGAGGATGAGGGCAAGGTGGGGTGAGAGATCCAAWCCTTTCAGGGCCAAAGAGTGGTTCTGGAAGATGCAGGGAATTTTGCTGCCTGGAGTTTTGCTGCATGTTTCACTCAGGACAAGGCTGGGGCTGCTCTAAAGGGATGCAGAAGCCACCAAAGCAACAAAGCATCTGTCACTCCTCCAACAGTTACTGAATTTCTGAGCAAGCTGCTCAGGCTGACACAACACAGTCAAGGAAAGCAGACTGGAAGCCTTTAACATGATTTGCTGCATTCCCCTTTAGGTAATGGATAAGCAAATATTCACCATAAAATCTCAGTTCACTCACGTGGAAAGAAAGGGGCTGTGAAACTGTCACCATTTGGAGGTTCCAAGAGAAATCTGTCCAAAAGRAGTGAGCTTGAGGAGAGGAGTTGTCACCAACCCTAAACCCAAGCACAGATCCTCACATCCCAGCCCARYTGCTCAGGGCCAGCAAGGCTTGAGCAGCCCAGCTSACACAGAGGCACCAGGCTGGGTTTAAAAATACATCTCTGACCTGGTCAAACTGTCTTGTCTAAGGAAACAACATTTCCTCAGAGCAGAGCCATTAATCCAGTTAAGTGTAATTAAAGCATTTGCACAAGTCTGAACTAATTTCTCTGTTTACAGAACAGATTGGATAAATATCCCTGGGAGAGGCAGAAAATTCATTACTGCAACAGCTTAGGTCCCTGTATTTCTGAGCTGTCCTGATATGAGGAAATTACTTTAGTACCCTAACAAATATATCATTTCAGTAAGCTCTTAATGTAAAAGCACTGTGGAAATAATGTCAACAACCTTGTGATGACTAATAAATAGGCTGATGTACATCCAGCTGCACATAATAAACCTTTAGAGAGCCTAATGTCATCATAAGCCAAAGGAAAAGGTATCACAAGACTAAAACCCAGCTTTTATACACAGGCACGACACTTCACTCATATTAACACTCATTTTTCTCCTTGTTCTCCCCAGATTGCTGCCCTTGCTGGCTCCACTGGCAGTCAGCTGGTGCCTCATGACACTCCCAGCTCTTTCTGGGCTTTGAACTTTCTCAGCAGCAAATCCTGGAGCTGCTGCATTGCTGGATGAAGCTTCTTACTTGCACTTTAGACAGAATGTTGATATTCCCGGTGCTGTGTGAGGACTGAAGCTGCCAGGGCTCCACTCAGGCAGCAGGGACAGAGAGGAGGTGACGGGGCTGGTGTTGGGGTGCAGGTGTGGGTGCCACCCCCACCTCAGCAGGCACTGAAGGGCTGAGGAACAGGAGGGACCTKCCCTTCAGCCTCCTGCTCCAAGACCAAAACACAGCTCAAAACCTCAGCTCTGCAATTCTGATTCTCTTACAGGGACAACAGAGAAAAACCCTAAGCTGAGTGTGCTACAAACCCATGAGATATGAGYTGTAAGGACATACAACCATGTGGCGTAACTAAGTCCAGGGGGTACTAAAAGTGGAAGAACATACCTCAGTACCAATCTCCTGAGCATCCRAAAGTGCATGTTTGAATTCAGCACAGCTGCAGATTAGGGAATTAGAAAGGATACTGGCTGTCAGTTCACATTTTTTAAATGACTGATTTTTTTTTTTCCTCTAAACCTCTGATTATAAATGGGTTTCACTATGACACAGACTTTTGGAATGGAGAACGTTCACAAATTCTCTTTCCTTTCCAAGTTGCTCTTCAGTATTAACAAATTTCTGTACATTCCAACCTCACAGGAAAAATCTCCTTGAGCAACAATTTTTCCCGTCCCTATTTTAAAAGATCTCAAACAAATCTAGCTGCTGTTGCTGATCAGAAGCATTTAACATTTAATTTCTATTCTTCATCTTTAGTCTCCAGGGTGTTCAGGTGTATGGTAAACACACACAAGAACACATCTAGCTCTTCCCCCCACCCCACGCCTCTGTCGTGCTCCTGTTTCCACAGCTCCAGTCTTGTCCTTGCCTCGGGAGGCTGTGGRAGGGAGGCTCCCTCCCAAAGCAGAGCCCATGGAGCTGCTCCCCGAGAGGCTCCTGCTGCCCCTGGCAGGGTGGGATGTGGAAGCCCAGCCYGCAGCTGCTGCTGTTTGCAGGCTGGTGTTTTCTGACAGCCTGGTTCTTGCCCAGCTGCGCCGCCTGAGCTGTGAGCTGGCAGCTGAGCACCTTGTYAGGAGCTGCTGTCTGGGAGGAGAATGATTTTTGTGTGGCACAGCAGCCAGATTAAGCTGCTGCTAAAGCACCCTTGCCATTCCAAAATCACTGTCTCTTTAGTTTGCATACAATAAAGGCATCAGCAAAACACAGCACAGGCAGAGCCAGCCAGCCCTGGGAATAGCATGGCAGCCCTTGAAGTGGTAATTGCACCACCTCTTTATTTATCCATTTGGGTCCATATATCAGCTCTCCACAGGAATCCTGGAGAATTTTAAGTGGCTCTTGTTAATACAGTGAAGAGATAGGCTGATTACCTTGTGCTCATTAGAAGTGTACAAGGCTACCAGAGATAATTGGAGAGCTCTGTGAAATATTTGCCTTTCTCAGGTTGCAAATATTGCAGAACCTCATTAGYTTACCCTGCTATTGCCCATTGACTTACTAACCAGGGGTTTGCAACCTGAAAGGACAGTGGATGAATTCCTAATAAAACAGGGCAAGGCACTGCTCCTATTTCTGCAGTTTTGCTGCCCTAAACAAACCTTCTGGTACAGGTTTGTGTGTGCAACAGACAAGGCACTGGAGTGAGGAAACAGAGGTAAAAGAGGACTCAACTTGATGMCATATCAACAGTGTTAATAAAAGTGCTATTAAAAAGGGCCCTGCAAATGTGAAAAAGAAAAGCAAAACTTCTTTATTTAGTATTTATGATTCATTTCAGGCAGGAGAGCAGTGAAACTGATTTAGTGTGAAATAGTTTTGTGTCAGTGTTCATCCACGAGCTGCAGCGACACATTCACACAGGTTCAGTATGCCAAGGGATCAATGCACCCACATTCCCTGCMCAGGGGATCCAGGTCTGTCCTGGGCAGGGCTGCAGGGAGGACAGGGGCAGGACAGCTGCAGCACCCCTCAGGACAGCCTGCAGGAGTCCCTGAGAGAGGCTGGGCAGCCAGGCTGGCTCTGAACACAGAGGAATCGCCTCCCCTGCGGGCACAAACAGCTCCCCCTGGCACAGGGCTGGGATGCTCTGCCCCAGAGAGCCTTCTCACCACCTCCTGGTCTGCTCTGAACAGCCCTGCAGCACCAAAGGAGCCTGAGCAGAGCAGCCTCCCCTGGGGGCCTCTGACAGACACACTGCAGCTCACACCACTGCGCCCTGAACACTGCAGGCAAACCCCCTGCACCTG
>JACDOX010000055.1:120844-153045 GCA_014549065.1 Cardinalis cardinalis
AATTTCAAACTATTGACAGGAGAAGGAGGGAGGAGCTCTAGCTGAACTGAAGTCTTTCTAAGTGGCCTGTGGCAACTGCATTACAACAGAAAATCTTCAAAAGAACCCTCCAGAAATGCTAGTACCATTTAAAAAACCCTGTAGTTTCATGGCACARTTTAGTTCTAAATGATTATATAATTACATTTGTGAACGTAATCCTGTGGGGTATTATTCTAATTATAGACCACAATCCTTCTTAGCAGCTTTCAGAGAAATAATTTGTGTAATGAAATGAAGGTTTCCAGCTGCAGCAAACAAACCAATCTCAAACCTATTTTGTAAATGACAGGCTACCCTTAATGGTGTGATCCAGCCTGGATCAATCCACTGGCTCTGTATTGGCCTGGGGTTTTGGGGATTCCTTATTCCAGAGCACAAAATGGCTGAGGGCAGCATGCTACCTGCAGAACCCACAGATGTGCTCTAAGGTGATAAATAATGCAACAAAAAATTAAAACTGAGGCCCCATCTATTCCATCCAAGTGTGAAGCAGCACCAGTCCCAAGTGCTGTTGTACACAGAGGCTGAAGACAAGGGACTCCTGGCCTTGGGGACACGCTCATTCTCATGACAAAAAGGAAATTTTGCTCAAAGAAGCTTTTCTCTATAAATCCCAAACTGCAGAGCAATGAATGCACTTGAAAAGGAAACACACAGTGCCTCCAAATAGGAGCAGCAGCCTTCACCTGTCTAAACTGGAATCTTTCCAGATACTCAGTGTCTCTGTAGACACTGCAATGCCACTGATCAGTGCTTCATGGTGCGTTATCTGAGCCCGGGGATAAAATCTCTTCACCACCAGCAGTCATTAGCTGACACAAGGAGCAGCTACAAGGCAGCCTTTATTGCAGCCTGGTTCCTAACAAGCTGTCCTGAGGACCCCTCTGCACACCTCTGGCCATGGGAGCCACCTTGTTTAGTCAGAACCTTCCTGAGAGTGTGTCCAGCTCCCCTCCTGCTGCTTTTTGTGCAGCATCTTCAGGCAACCCCTCACAAGAAGGCAGATTATGCCAATGCAGAGGTGTTGGAGCATCCTGCACGGACAGAGGTTTGCAGAAGCTGGAAACCAAAGGCACAGCCCCAGCAAGTAAATCTACCTTCATGCAGGAGGAGGATGTTGTTCTTTGGTCAGGAGTGCACTGGGAACAGGGCTGGAGTGTTCAGCTGCTCCCCAGAGTTGTCCCTTCCCACAGCACTGTAAATACACCCTGCAGCTGGGCAGATAATGGATATCCCTACAGCAGTTTACACTGAGAGAAGATGAGCAGGGAATATCCACAGGAACAGAGAAAACAGAGGCTGAACCAAGTCAGTTTGACCTGTATGTTTTKAGCTGAAGCTTGCACATTAATGTACTGGGGGACACTGCATAAAACTTCTGTTCTTGGTTCTTCTGAGGCTTTTTTATCCTTACTCCCTTAAGCAACCAACCAGTAGACTATCAAATATTTTTTTGGCTCAACATTGTTAGAAATGTTGATTATTGTTGTTATCATTCCTTATACGTGGGGAYACTTTGATCTGCTATAAAAGCAGAGTACTCACACTGGAGCCAGCACACAGGATGGCTGTGCCTGTGCAGTCCAAGGCAAAGGCACATGACACAAGAACATCTGGAAATTACCAGCACTTGCTGTAGCTTTAGTCAAGCATGCCTCCACGGCCAGGGCAAGAAAACAGATATGCCTATTTTATGTAGCTCTTCTTTTACAATAATAGTGTTTGTAGAATTGGTAGTCAGTTTGAATTGTGTTCTATACACTGCATTATATATGCAAATTAATTCCTATTAATCTTTATAATGTTAAGCTCCTGCTAAAAATGTTCATTTAAGAAGTGCCTTTGTTCTTCTGTCTCCCTAATTTCAATTCCCTTCAGTCTCTTCACCCTGTGTATTAAAGCACTTTATTAATTTTGTCACGTTAATCTGATCAGTGCTAAACACGCCACCATTTCTAAGGACCTGAAACATGAGGCTAAGCTGCAGTGACACACAAGCAAAAAGCCCAAGGAGCAACAGGCACAGACAGCAGCTCTCTGTGTCTGCTCCCACCAGGAGGGGACAACCTGTGCCACCCACCGTGGAGGTGACAGCCCCTGCCCACCCACCCTGGCCCTGCAGCCCAGAGCAGAGAGGGCAGGGCAGGAGGGGCAGAGCACACAATTCAAACCTCGTTAGAGTAACAGGGGGGTTAATTGTGTCACCAGAAAGGAAAAGATCAAACCTGACAACAGCCARACCCACCAAATTCTGTGCCATCCTGCATGTCAGGTGTTGGGAAGGATGAAAGTTTGACAAGAAAGTCTCACAGATATGTATGTGCTTAGCAGAAAGATTTTTGGATGTAGAGTCTGATGAAGAATAGAGATGGAAGCAAGTTTTGATATCAAAGAAAAGAATTGCTGAGCCAGTCTCACTGGATAACCAAGGAGGCAAAGGATGTGTTAGTTAGAAGGGGTTTTTATGACTTAGAGCAAAGGATAAACCCACCCCAAACAAGAAGATGTTTTACCAAGCAGAAAGAGAGCACAGGCAAACAAGCCTGCTGATGCAGCAAGTAGGAAAAAGGTCTCAGAATTTTCCACTGCAAGAAAACTGAAAAATAGCTTCTAGCTTAAACTGTAATGTACTGACTTTTAGTGACTGGAGAACAGTAACATGAATATGGTAATTATAGTAGTTATGATAGGCTATAGATAATAGTTAAGGTATAGATTGGTTCTACTGCATTAAGATGCTCAGCAAAGAWAAGTMTATAAWGCATTGTAACCAAAACCAAGGGGTCTCCAGGCCTGCCTGCACTGGAGCTGGCAGCTGTGGGCACAGCTCTGTCACCCACCACCCTGGSCTGCTGTGACTCTTGGATRGAATAAACTGCATTTCAGAGAGCCCCTGGAGTCCCACATCCCTCATTTTGGCTCTTRCAGTCAGGGAAAGGAAGGCCTGGAGCAGAGAGGATTATCTCTGAATGGTGGTTACCCAGGTCTATGGAACTGGCATTAATTCTGAAATTATGGGATGAGAATAGAGAAGTTACTACCAAACAGAACTGTCTCTCCCATCACAAGATGGACATGTTAACAAACTGAGGTTTTATGCCAGAACACATCTGTAAAGAAAGCAGGAATTCATGAGGATTCATAAACCATTATGTAATTAAAGAACAAATCTCTTATTTTAAGATTAATTTCCATTCCCAAAAATGCATGTACAGAAAATTGTTGTTGATTTAAACATACCAATACTTTGCTAGAAATAACTTTTCCTTTTCCATTTATGTTTACTAAATTCTTGCAAGATTTTAGCAAGTGTTTTGGCTAATACCAGATAATTTGATGTTCAGGGGGCACTGAAATAGAGCTGTCTATGTAACTTGTCCAGAGCTCCAGGCAGAAGCAACAGCAGGCACAAGCAGATTTTTCTGACCGAGCATATTTGATCTCATTATGTGATTGTTGATTAAGCTATGCCTAACAGGTAGGTTGTGATTGATATCACAGACTCTTAAAAAAAAAAAAAAAAGAAAAAAAAAAAAGGAAACCAACCACCCTCCACCATTTTTCTTGAATAAACATGCAGTCTTAAAAGAGAGCTTACATGTTGTATTAGCTATTCTATACCAAAATTATTTTCTCCTTAATAACAGAATCAAATTATTATCTTGAATACTTCCAGTTCATTAAAKGCCAGTAACATAATTGGGAACTGTATGATATGAGGAGGAAATATGTGGCTTGCAGTAAGCACAAATATTAATTTAATTTCATTTTTAAATTCATTTTGAGTAATGAAGAAGGGAAAGAAAAGGAAACAAAATAATGTGATCCAATGACACTGGTGTGCAGCAAGACTAAACAGAACATAAACTAAAAGATAAACTGCAGTAGTCACATCTGCATGCTCAATATTAAAAAATACACCTATGTTTGGAATGAATTTTCAAGGGCTGAGACAGACAACTTCATGATCTGTGATTAATCACAGATGAAAAAAACCATTCCCATACCAATTGCTTCTCTGAAAGCTGGAATTGTTGAACATGCAGTTCACCTATACAGTCAATGCATAGTTTTGAGACTTAATCTAGATACCTGATGCTGTTGAAATATGAGAATAAAAAGGACAGAAAGTGGTAATAATTCCTTTTCCTACCTCTGGAAAAACAACATTTGTAATTTTAACATTTCCAAGTTCAGCTCAGTTCAGGAAGATTTAAATTCCTTGTACAGTTTTATGCACAAAGCCACAATGTCTTAGAAAACAGAACTGCATCACAAATTCTGCTTTCTGTGAGAGCTTTGTTTAACTCATTTAGAGAGGGTGTATTTTGTAAACTTTTATTCTTTGTTCAAAAAGCTTTCAAATCACAGAACCTTTGAGATAGAGAGCAAATTGGTTTGGATGAGGGGTTAAAGGCTTTGGCCACAGTCCCCATCCTGCTGACCACCCAGCAGAGCGTGGCTATGGCTGACTGGAAGGCCTCCCATCATTATTTATTCTTGTCTTCACCAAAGGGCTGAGCAGGCAGAATTGCTCAGACACACTGACTGCTCCATGCAGTGCTCCACAGAACTTTAATTCTCTGGTTTAGAAAAGGTTCCTGATGCATATGATGAGTGCAGGGGTCACTAATCACCACAAGGACTGGATCCAATCAAGAATGGCACGCACAGGGACAGGCTCTGCTCCTTTGGGCTGCTCAGGCCACCAGGCAGCCAAGGGAAGCATTTCTGGACAAGCTGCTGAGCACTTCTGCTTTTGCTGGTGGTCTGAAAGGTACACGAGGTACACTGACAGTAAAGAAAAACACAGCACCACTCAGATTCYGCCAAGGCACAAAGGGGGAATGGACACCTGCACTGGTTTCACAGAGGAGGGTTTTTAATGGCTCAAATCCAAACCACAGCACTGATGCTGCAGCAGCAGTGTCCATGGCAAGGGGGCAGTGGGGCTGTGTGGGGCTGCCAGCAGCTCCTCCCAGCTGGTGCCTGGTCCCAGGAGCAGGGATGGGGTGCCACACTCTGTCAGTACAAGGAGATACCACCAGGGCAAATGTCCTCAGCCTTCCAGAGCAGCACATTGCTCCTGGGAGCARCTCCTGTGCAACTTCCACCAGTGAGCAGGGGAGCCCAGAAGGCTGCATTGGCCCAGACCTTCCCTCTCATTGCAGAGGAAAGCCTGTAAAACTATAAACACACATACAGCTTGTTCTTTAATTTTTTGCCTGATCTGTCACAGTTTTTAAGCAAAAATCCTGTGCCTTAAACAGCTGTTGGTAAACACTGCTGTCTGTCAGTTTTCAAGCAAGACACCTGGGTCATCCATTTAAAACCTGAACTTCTCTAGATCTGGATAGAGCCACTGGAGCCAGATGAAACAGTGCCATGGTGCTGAAGGTGGATTTCCTCTAAGTGAGCATCATCCTGTCTGCAAACACATCATAAGCACGTGGGTGTGAAACTCTTTCCCACCATAATGCTTTAACTGTTAATGAGAGAATATTCTAGTACAATAAGTAKAAAAAAAGAAATGGCATCTAGCTTCAAACACTTGAGATAAGACTCACTACATGCCTCCTACAACCCAAAAGATATTCATAAGCCCAATCCAAACCATGAGACTCTGCCAGGGATGCAAAAAATGGGGCAATAGCAGCTTAAGCATTATTACAGATTTCTCAAAGGTGCACAGTGGGTTTCTGAGTGCTCAGTTTCCACAGAAACTAAGCTACAGATTTCTTGCCTTTTAAAAGTCTAAGTTCTATTAGAGACATAACTTTATTGCAGTKTTACCTGTTTAGTTGAAATAAATACGTTATGTAAATTTGGAAAAGTGCATCTCTGAAAAACYTAATTATCCTTATCCAAAACACAAATATCAGACATAGGCATGAGCCTTGTAGCATTTAGTGGTACAGTGCTAATGGCAATAATTCAAATTCTCTTCAGTCCTCCACAGAGAAGTCTGTCATCAAGGCACACTGGCCATAAAGGCTAAGTAAGTTTTGGCAGAACTACAAGATGTTTACAATTAAAACCAATAACTTCAGAGATGCAGAAGTGTGAGAGGAGAGTTGTCTGTGCCTTCTGCAGCACAGGGGATTGAGATTCTGCCCAGCTCCTCACATATTTGATTGCTTGATTTATTTCCTGGGAGCCCTTCATTTCAGATGGCATTCTACTTCTTTATCTTTTTTGTGCACATTTTAACTTGTTTACTGATTTACTAAGCAACTTTATATTAGCTCCCACCCAAAGGACTGCTGAAACTRCTCTAAGTATTTACTTTCAATCAGACAGCTTTTCTCTTCCATTTGTTTTCTTGACATTATCAGTGCCTTCATATGAAAGAAGAAGCTCCAGCAGGGCACCTCTATCACAGTGGCTACACATTTTAATCAGAAGGTAGAGGAAACAAATCTGAAAAAATTAATATAAATAGGATGCTTGAACTTTATAACATGACTCTCTCACAGCTTTATGTCACAGGCATGATAGCTTCTGCAATAGGAAAAGTTCCTCTCAGTGAATAATTGGAAAATACACTTCTGATGTTTTTTTCAGAGGCAATTTACAGAATACAGCTGCCTGCACTCAGATCAAAGCCCCTGTTAAAAGGGCCAGGTTCCTCCTCCCTGACAGGATCTGCTCTTCAGCTTCTGCACTGAGGGCTCCTCTGATCTCCTCTCCCAGCTACAGCACAGGTCCCCATTGCAACGGGGTCTTTCAGTAAAAAATCAAAGTATGCCAGTGGCTACAGAGGAATGTACAACCTGAGCCTACAGATCCAAGCCTGGCAGAGTAACCTGCTCATTTCTTACAATCACCAGTAATTTCAAAAACATACATGCTTGTTTTCATTTTTAACCCAGCTAGAACAAATCTTGGTCTCTTYCAGTGGTTCTTCCCAAAGAGAAGAACACATGTCTGCAGGTTTCAGGATACTTAAGTTTATAGGGAAGTTTCAGGGGTAGGAAAAAATGCTCAGTTTCCCTTTAGTGGATTATATGGGCTTTTTAATTTATAGCTGCTTTTCCCTGGGAAGGACTTTAGAGCCAACCCATGTTGTCACTGAAGGTCAATATGAAAATCCCTTTAATTTCATGAATTTCCAAGCTCTTTTGTGGTTACATCACCAAAGACAAGCACTGAACACCAAATAAGTACCAAAGAACACCACTAACTTTAAACTTCCATCGTCCCTAGAAACTACTGGGAGTACAGTGAGCTTAACATATTTGGTGGTAGATATAGACAGATTATTAAATAGTTATATAATTTAATATATTTAATGATAGTTAAATAGTTATATTGGCTCTTCTGAAAGAAAGCCTCTGACTCCACAGAGCCAGAGCAGCACCCACACTCCTGACTCCAGGCCTGACTTAGCTCTTCCTACAACTTTCAATTCAAGCCATGAAGGAGCAGACACAAACCTCAGAAGCAGCAAAACCATGGCTCCTTCTCCCATCAAAAAAAACCCCCAAAACTACCCAATTCCCATGTTCCTGAATTTCTGTAGCTGATTTCTTGGTGACATTTTTCATCTTGACAGCACATTCATGAAATGTGACAAATTTAGGCAACAGTCTCGCACTGAAAAATGTTCCTGTGAACTTTTCCCAGTTAAGCTGCAATGAATTTGCTTAGCAAAAAAACAAAAGRTTTTCCCTCAGCTTAGCTTCCAGTTACTTTGATACATGATGCTTCAGGTAGTTTTAAAAAATGGACCCGGCCTGGGTTTTGTATTAGTTTCTGAAGCTCAGATCATCGTTCAAGATGCTGTGACATTTCTCACTGCTAGGTCTGAGAGAGGACTGTGGCTTTGCAGCCCCCAGTGCGTCCCCAGCACCCATTTCCAGAGTCCAGCTTTCCAAAGTGCCCTTTCAGTGCGTGACATCAGCTGGCTCTGCATTGCTGCAGAATGCAATCTTTAATTGTCAGATCTTGGAGCTCTGGCCAAGAGAGCTGGGACCTGTCTGCTGCTTTTCAGCCATCCAGGGATGAGTCAGGCCTGGGGAGGTCTCACACGCCTGAAATGAAGCCATAAACCCTGTCACAAAACTGAAATGAAAGCTCTGGCAAGCTGAGAATGACGGGAGTGAACGATGGCCTGGGAGGGTCACAGATAAGATGGGCTCAGAGGTACCTGGGGTGTTTCATGGGTTATTGTTCCAGATAGAAAATACAGGCTGGCACGTCTGTGTGGAATGCAGAGGAAGAGGGCACATGGAGAGGGGTGTCCAGGAGGCTCTCAGCCAGCTGCACTCACAGCCAAGAGCCTTTTAATCCTCTTCTGCTTTTAGAACCTCGCTCCACCTCATGAGTGGAATTTCAGCACCAAAACTCTGAAGGTCATGTTTTGGTGGATGTTTAACTTCACAACCATACTTTCTACACAGCTTTCCCTCATCCATGGGGCTTTAACCAAGACTGCAGGACAAATGCACTTTCTGGGATATATTCTGACCTGGGTGCATGACCAGGTTACCACAAATTAGTATAGAAAAAATTCTTTGTATTCATTACTAGAGACTTCTGAGAGCAACAGCAAAACTAAAGCTTCAAGATCCTTTCAAAGCATATCCTAAAGCCCCCTGGCTATTTCTATTTTATATAAGCTGCTCTTATGCTCTGCCTACAAGGGTCTCACTGTAAATGTAAAAAGCCTCTGGGGCTCTGTTAGCAGGACAAAATTGGAAGATGCTTTTGGCTGGACCAGAAACAGAAACCCCCAGCTTTTTCTTGTGGTGGAATTTGTTCTTCCAATAGAAACCAGCTAGGAAGAAATTAAAAATCAGCTGCCATAGCAAATGGGTACAAAAGTTGTTTTGCATGCYACACACAACAATGAGAAACAGAAACCAAAGTGCAGCAGGGTAACACACACATTTTATCACCACCATTGAATTACCAAAGCCCACAGCCAGTCTGGAACAGAACAAAAAGCACACAAAGGAGAATTTTATACTAACAGTGTCCTCCTAGGGGATGAATGTTATAGAAATACCAGAAATGCCTAACCTTACCCTGGAGAAGCACAGTGTTTCTTGAAGTGGGATGCTAGCATGTTCAAAACTCAACTAGTCCTTGTGTTCTTAGGAACCCTGCACTGCAAACATGACTCTGSTCTGGGAACCTTCCCCTTTGCAGGCTGCTGGGGTAGTTTAACAACAGATCTATTAATTTCATCACTCCCCATGAAACAACCAGTATGCTRAGCTCTAAACACTGTGCCTGTGGGAACAGTTTGTTTATTCTTGCTTAGCRTGAGAAATTCTGTAAGAACAACTTGTGAATAGAAATTTTAGAAACTTTAAAATTAGAAGATTGGAACTATTATTTCAAGACTGAGCACCAACAATTCATTTMGGGGAAATTCACTTGTGTGAAATTTGTGTTTCTTAGAGCTTCAGGCACACTGGACAATTGCTGGCCTTCCATCTTTGATAAAACACAGTGAGTTCAGCTCTTCCATCCACAAATCCTCAATTTTCATCCACGATTCTTAAAACTTTTGAGCACATTCTACAAAATGCAAATCAGGCTAGGAAATGTTCATCTGTGATCAGCACCTGATGATTTGAGTGACCTGAATTTGGAGAATATTCATGGAAGCATAATAATTAGACATGGAAAAGACCTGAGGCTGTCTGCTATTACCCAGTTAGTGCAGCACTGAGCCAGGACTGATTACTTTTGACCAATCTCRTTTTGCAAAGAGCTGTGTGAAGAATCTTCCACTCCTTCTCCTGAGAGGTTTTCCCAATAAAGCAGCTCTCACTTTTAAATTATTTGTCTTGATAACCTGTATCCACATTTTGAGCAGTCTTACTTCACTTTAATACTAGGCACACGTTGCCTTGCTTTAAAGGAAAGTGTGTTCAGCTTTATCAAGTATGCAAGGATATTCCAGTGGCTCTTAAGCTTTTGTTTGGTTGTATTGTTCTCTATGTGCTCTTCCCCTCAGCACTTCAGAATCTCAAGGGCATTCCTCATGCATCTCCTGTACAAGTTCAGTCCTCCAGAAAATGGATAAGAAATGAGAAATTTTACTAGAAGTAGTCTATGAAATCCTCACTAGACTGCACAGATGGCCAGAAATCATAATTGGAAGTGTTCATACATATTTCAGAGTGATACACTGGGAAAAAAAAAAATATAAAATGCAAGAGGAAAGGAGGAGAACCCCTCGACTTGAGATGAACTTTGGCTAAAACTAAGTTGGTGTTTCCCCTAAACATCCATCATGGAACCCAAAGGACAACACGGAATTAAAGAGGTGAAGCACTGCTAACCAGGACTCTCTTAAGAACAGAGACTGCTACAGCTTGATTGCCTATCTTACCTTCAGCCAGAATATGAAATATATGAACAAAACAGTTCTGTAGATACAAACTACCCAACAGGATCTTTGTAAATACGAAGTGAATTAGAAAACACAAACAGTCCAGGCTCTAGGGCTGGGCCTTACTGCCAAGGCAGCACTGTGGCTGACACCATGCATAAACAACAACAGCCAGGCTTCCTGGAGCCCTGCCAGCATGTGGGTTTTGTCTTTAAGGATGCACTAGCTTAGTGTCAACATCATTATTAAAATCATGTAAAACTCATAGATTAAAAAAAGAAAAGAAAGAACACCACACCCAGAAGATGCGTGAGGAAACAGGAAGAAATCTAAATATAGACATTCCATCACAAAGATTTCATTGGTGCCAGGTAAGAATGATTTTCTCACTCGTATCTTCAGCAGATTTGTGCCAATTTTGCAATTTTTGTGCTTTTACGTCCCCCCTGCCAGTACATCAGACATTCCCCTCCCTTTGGAGTACACCCAAGGAAAATGTATTCCAACCTCAGGGTTGGATGAGCCATGGCTCCAAGCCAGGCCTTCTGCACTGAATTCCCAGTTTTTTTTCCAAATGTCTCTGCATGTGCTCTGCCAATTCATTGTCTCCTGAAGTAGCAGGAAGCTGATAAAGCTGTGTTGGTGTGTTCAGYATGGTTCAGCACTCCCTGCTAACCTCCTGTGTCGCTGGGCTGAGGTCCCTTGCAGGGCTGAAGCRTGCTGACAGGTTTGGAGAGCTGCTGCTGGAGAGCACTGCCAAAGAGCTCAGTGCAGGTAACTCACAAACTGCACAGAATGGCAGAAGCTGTCTGTGAAGGCAGGACAGATTTGCAGGATCAGGGCCTTGTATTCTGGAGAGGTGATCTGGACTGGCTCTTTGCCAGTCTAACTGGTTGGACTTCACTAGAATTGCTCTTGACACATCAGCAGCAGAGAAAGGGGMAAAATGGCCTTTGAAGATGCAAGTGACATTTCCCATGGCTTCTTTAGCTGCAAGGACTTTGATAATACCACTGTGCAGAGAAGGGAAGCCTCTGCTAGGTCTAAAGTAACCTATTTTATGGAAAATTTTCATCTCTGATGTTTAGTAAAAGCCAAGTGCCCTCCATTATCTACACAAAAATAGCCCACTAGGTATTCAGGGCTGTCTTCTAGTGTCTCTGCACACTCTGTAGCCCTGGGTGTGTTCCTTGTGCATTAGCTGAACAGGATTCTCTGAACTGCTCCTCCATCTGTGGTACACTCCACATTTAACACTGTTGTGCACTCACTCACTGAACCATTTTTAAACTCAGCCCCCTGCAGAGAGCTAAATGCACTGTTTGTATTCTAATCTTTGTACCTACTGCAGCTAAAGTGTAGTGGCTCCASAGCTAGAAGGCAATAGCTAAAGTGGAGGAAATGTAATTAAGAACAATAAAAAAAAAAGATTGATAGAAAATGCAGCACATTGCTCTAGACATATTAATTTAGTGCTATCTGAGTGACTTGAACAACTAATTTATTAAAATTACCTGGAAGCATCTTATGATTACCCCAACATAAGCAGTCTGTAATTTGCCTCTGCCTCTATTCTTGGCAAGACAGTCCACGCTCTGCATGCTCAATAGAAGAGATGCAGGAAAACCAATTAATGCTGTTGACCTATACAAATAGGATAACACCAGTGGACTTGATTGCCATCAGACAAGTGCAGATAACTGATAAATGAAGGACTTGGTTCTGATTTGTGAAGCCATCAGAATTCAAACATGCTGAACTCTCCCTGGCTTTGATGGGAGATGGGARTGTTTGGTCTCCTGTGCCACTCTGAGATGGTTGTGGCACTTCACAGGTTCAGTGCCTGTAGCAGCCAGAAAATGAACCCTAGAAGGGAGAGGTGGCTGTAATGAGGGGATGTCACACACTTCCATGGCAGGCTCCTGCCCTCTTTGGCCTCACAGCTCCGTCCCTCCCAAAGCTGCCCTGGTGTGAGGAGCTCATGGCTCCTCCAGCAGAGCTAAAGTCTCACCACAGGCTCCTTCAGGCTGCTGCTGACTGCCTCRGCCACAGCTCAGCCTCCTTCACTGCATGGAAACCTTCTGGAGGCTTGGTCAGGAAACACACAGTAAACATGTTACTTATTATTGAAATGACTCTCAGGGTTTGGGGATATTTCCATGGTGGTTTAACTACACCAAGCACGTCACATATTCCTCTGTGCTTGCTCAGAGATGTCTGGGTGAAATCCCTGAAAAAATCTGAACTGGTTCATCCAGAATACCACAGAAAAGAATCTATAACAAACCAAGTCTAATAGCAGAAGTCATCAGACATAAGTTGGAAATCGCTTTAGAGAACATTTTTTGTTGGAATATAAAAGGAGGTTTTGTCCCTGAGCAGAAAATGGTGCTAAAAGTGGAAACTGATAAGCAGGACATGTCCAAGGGACAGCAGAAGAGAGCCTGACAGGTGCAGTGCTGTTCCACTGCACTCAGATCTGGAGAGGAGCACCCAGCCCTGTGCTGACTGTTGGCACAGTGGCTGCCACAGTTAGTCCATGAGGAGAGAGACCTACTGGCAAATAAAAGAAAAAGCCCCAGAGGTTCAATTCGTAGGGGCAGAAACTCTCAATCCATGAAGCCTTTTGCTGCTGAAGCCATGTTCCAATGGTTAAGAATAAAAGAAGCTTTTGACATCCTCAGGTTCCTGCTAGTTGATCAAGCAGTGTCTCCTCCCTGGAGCTGCTCTGTCACTGAGTCTGCTCACCAAGGCTGCACCCAAAGGCCAGGCACTGCTCTGTCACCCCTCAGTGTCCCACAAAGAGAATGCACACCACAGTGGCCCTTGGGGCTCAAAGCCCTCCCTGGAGTAGCTGCCTGCTGGAGGCCACGCTGCTCCCGTCAGTCACAGTGACACTGAGGTCCCCACAGCTCTGGCCTGCTTTACACCTGACAGAAAGAGAAGCACAGCTACCTGGGGATAAATGCCACGGCCCATAATTATTGGGAAAAACTATTCCATGGGGATGGAGAACGTTGTGCTGACCTGTCACTCTGGGACACGAAACAACGCAACGCTGCCTTGCTGCTCTTTGCAAGGTAAAAAGGCACTTTTATTTTCTGACTCCAACATTTAYAGATTTCCAAAAGTGACAGTGGATTGGCGGGTGAAATTGCCACCTCTCCAACGACAATGGACAAACCAACAGTCCATCAAATTTCTCCTCCTCCGTAAAAGAATGCAAAACAATGAGTTATTTACAAAAAGTGTGTGAGAAAGTTCATTACAAGAATGTAAACATCAGAAGGCTTGGAAAATCTTAAAAAATCAGGGCAACACTGACCTCTCCTTTTAATATCTGGTAAAAGGCTGCAATTCACAGCAAGTGTGTACCAATTTCAGCAACAGTASTCCTTCAGCAAAGTGAAGGGGACTGCATCAAGGAATGGTTTTGGCCCCTTGTGTGCAGTGAGAATTTGATAAAGGTGCTGCTGAAATGACCCACTGCACTGCACAACAACTGCTGGAGGCCAGGGCAAGGCCCCTCTTTGTTTGTAGGGATGGCAGGGCACAGCCATAAAGCCTGATGTTAGTGCTTCTCTCAGATTTCCCCTCGAGTTCTCTCTCTACATGGTTACCCAGCAGGTGATTCTCCCAGCCCCGTGTCTCTCCTGGTGATTAGTTTGCTGCCAGCTCAGGCTACACGGATCATCCCCGAGTCCATAATGGGAAAGATATTAATTATAGTCAGGGAAAATTGAGTTTCATGACTCCCAGAGGACCAYGCTACAGTCTCCATGAAACAACTTCTTTCCACCTTTTTATGTCAAGTACAACAGACTCCACATAAATGGTGCAAGACATTTTTATGAGTTACATCATGCATGAAAAAGAGCAGGAATTGTATCGAACTGCCTGTGTGCATTAACCTTGTTTCTGAGGAGCTAAAATTATGTTTGGAAGTGAAGCTAAAGATACTGCACTAAGAGTCTGTCACTTCTTCTTCCTTCTCCTCTTTTGCCTTTTAGCAGAGGTCATAGCCCTGCCTGCTTGAACACTGGAGAGGGTTCTAGATGGTGAATAAAATTTGCAAAGCCTAAAGCTATGGACCTAAGTTCTCACCCAAAGGAACATTTTACAGAGGCACCACAGCGAGAGCCAAACCCAGTGTACATTAAGTTCACTACAAACTAATTCCAGGAGGCAACTGGCACTGGAGAGCAAGCCTTAGCTCCAACAGCTAACCATTTCCTATTGCTCTTATCATGACAGCATCCTTCAGAAAGACCACTGCTCTCCCAGAAATAAGTGAATTATCCTAAATTCATTAAGGGCTAAATCAGAGATTGCTGTTACATTTTCCTTGATTTGTGCTGCATACTGATAATCAYTAAAACACAGCTTTCTTGATCACTCACTTTTTATTACTTGAGGTTCCTCTGTATGAGAACTATACTCTCCCAAGCATCTGGAAGTGACAGCACAGAACTGTGAGAAAAAAACYCCCCTAAGTTTGAATCCTTACCCTGCTGCTGCGAAAAAGGGAAAAAACCTCTCTCACTCTCATTTCTGCAGAATGGGAATTAATTGCCTTGCACATATACACACACAATTTCAAACAGGCTCAAGGAGCATACGTACAAGAATTAATTGCACATGCCCGTTGTCTCTGAAGTAGAGACACATTAAGGATGTAAAGACATTTCCAGACCCATGGGAACAGTGTTCTTATACCAGCAGCACTGCACTGGAATACAAAAGAACCAGTGGGGTTTGCTTTTGTAAATGTGTGGAGCACTGCTGAGGAGCCTGGGGCTGCTGAGTCCCTGCCAGGCCCAGGCCAGGGGCACAGGGAACGTGAGCAGCTGGGCCATGTGTCCCCAAAGCTGATGGACACACACAAGGCACATCTGCATACAAGAGCAGGGATGTGTGAGTAGGAGCTCTGACACTGCTGGGCAGATAGGGAAGGGCAGCAAGGGCAGGAGGGGACACAGGAGTAGCTGGTGCCATGAGCTGCACTGAGTGTGAGCATCCTCTCCTCCCCTTCTCCTTCCCTCCTACTTTTTAGTCATTTCTTTCCCATCTTCTCCAAAGCATTGAGAAAAGAAAAAGAACACACCCTGCTCACAGTGAAGCCCTGGGTACTGCTTCTCCCCCTGCTCCTGTTTTACCCAGGAGAAAGAGGAGGCAAGGCTCCCCAGCACACCCAGGGGCTCAGCCAGGTCCCCTCTGTGCCTGCCCAGAGCCCTGGCGTCCCCTGGGAGCAGGGAGCAGACCCAGGGCATTGCTCCTCCCTCCCAGCATCACCTGAACCTGCCAGGACAGCTCCCAGCCCAGCTGSGTGGGCTGAGCCATCCCTCACCTCCCTCAGGTGAGAGCCAAGGGCAGGACACACAGACCCAGCCCGGGCAGAGAAAGGAATTGCCCAGGGGAGCAGGGAAAGGAGCAATGGAGCACAGGGAAAGGAGCCATTGCCCAGGGGAGCAGGGGAAGGAGCCATTGCCCAGGGGAGCAGGGGAAGGAGCAATGGAGCAGGGGAAGGAGCCATTGCCCAGGGGAGCAGGGAAAGGAGCAATGGAGCACAGGGAAAGGAGCCACTGCCCAGGGGAGCAGGGAATGGAGCCATTGCCCAGGGAATGGAGCCATTGCCCAGGGAATGGAGCCATTGCCCACGGGAGCAGGGAATGGAGCCATTGCCCAGGGGAGCGGGGAAAGGAGCAATGGAGCAGGGGAGCAGGGAATGGAGCCATTGCCCAGGGGAGCAGGGAATGGAACCATTGCCCAGGGAATGGAGCCATTGCCCAGGGGAGCAGGGAATGGAGCCATTGCCCAGGGAATGGAGCCATTGCCCAGGGGAGCAGGGAATGGAGCCATTGCCCAGGGAATGGAGCCATTGCCCAGGGAATGGAGCCATTGCCCAGGGGAGCTTCTTCCCCTGCCCCTTCCATGGGTGGGTGGCACCAGGGGCCCAGCAAGAGCCCAGGCTGGGGTGCTGCTCCTTGTCTCAGCAGCAGCAACCTAGGGAGGGCAAGCAAAAGGGCTTGAAATGGAAATTGCCATTTCTGTCATCTAAGAGATGGAGGAAAAMCCCCTAAAGTTTCCCTGTCTCACTGCTCCTGCAAAGAGGAGCTGCAGGTTCTGTGTGTAGTTCAGGGTGCCTTGTGTGCTCGTGAGAAAGGCCTGACACCAACATACAACAGAAACTTCCAGTTCTGGAACAGTCAAGGGCTTCAAACACAAAAAAAATCTAGTCTTAAATTTTGTGGAGGCAATTTAAAACAAGAAAAGCTTCCCAGATTCTTAAAAATGCTGGATTYCAGTTTTAGTAAGACCTTATTCTTGATTAAATGCTGCTTCATTGAAAATGGTGAGTGATTTCTCATCAGCATGATTAATCTGCTATAATACCTGTGCAGGCTGTCAAACTATTGTCAAATTGAAACACTGATTTCCCCTTTCTGTCCATTTGATCATAAATTCCATTTTGGATTTCTCTGCTTTCTCTACAGAGGCTTTTGAGCTCAAGATTACAGAGACAATCTGGCAATAAAAACATTCAAGCAGCAATACAGAGAGCTGGGAATTTATTGTATCAAGATTTATTTTTAAAATATAGGTTTCTCCTGATAAACTAATACTGTCATCTGTTCTRGTGGCAGAGCATACTGCAAACAGCAATCTTCCCCTAGAGAAAAAATGTCAGATTGTGATTTATGAACAGGGAGCCACTAAAGAGTATGATTTCACCCTAAATTAGTAATTTATCAAGTAAAGAACAACAAGCAAATAGCTGAATATTGGTGTCTTAAAGGGTCAATAGACTTTTCACTAACTTTTGCTTCAAGCACAAATAACCAGAGACTCCTCCAAGGAAAAGCTGTTCTAGTGGATGCCCTAGCAAATGAAAACATTTAGGTCTGAGTGTTGGGGAAAACGTTCCCAATGTGACCTTTGAGTGCCACACGGGTTCAGAGGAGCCCCACACAAGGGGAGAGCACAGAGCTGCTGAATGCAGCAAGTGCTTTGAAACGTGCTAGCATCAATCAAAAGGACTTCGTGGGGAGAAGAGGAGCAAGGGAAAGAAAACAAAGCCATCTAAAAGGGTGAGTGTTTGTTTGCAACCTTAATTAACTGTCTGAAGCAAAGCAGTTGATTTCCATGTACAATGGATTATGAATTATTGGAAATCACTATTACACAAGTCAACAGAATAACTGCTCAGTAAAATCCCCATACAGGCCAGGGAAATGAGTTTCTAGACATCCATCTGGGAGGAGGTTCCCTCTACCTCTGATCAATTTTGGCAGGAAACATCTACCACCAGTGCCTAAAGGCATGACCATGGATGCAAAGTTATTCAGCCAGGACTTCAAGCAACCCAAGGAAGATCAAACTGTAATTCCCCAGTCACTCCCTCAGAAATCTTTTCTCCAGGCTCTCCAGCCTTCACTCCCCAGAATTTCAATGATTTGTAATTTTGTTGGCTTAGGAGCTGCAGTGCACTCAAATTCACACTGCTTTCAGTCTTACACGTGAATTATAAGTTCTTTTTTTTCCAAATACCACACTGCAGATGTAGATGTCTGGGTCTGGGTCCATAATTTCCACAAAATTAGGCAATTAAAATTTTACTTGTGGCAGTTTAAGTGCATCTGTAAAACTGCTACAAATGTGTCAATAGAACAATTTATGGTTCCGTGCCTTTAGATCTGGACTGTTAGAAGATTTCATGGTGCATCAATCCACAACTGCCATGAAAAATGGGTGTTTATTTTACTGGTTAGATGCCATCAATCTGTTTCTTTATATGGCACAGCTGGATTTAATAATGAATGAAGAACTTAGTTTCTTAACTACTGCAAAAATTTCTTGTCCATTCAAGAACTGTTTCAGATTCCTATTGATGTAATTCCACTGTCTCCTGTCAATTTGTATAGGTCTGCATCTTTTTCTGAGATTGCTTAAATAACTATAATTAAGCCAATAATCAGAGCAAGCAAAAGAAGATTCTCCAAGCCTCAGCTTCTCATTGTGTAGCAGCAGAGTGTTGGATATACTGCTTTTCTAATAAAGTTTTGTGATTTTTTTCTCATTCTTTGTAATGATGCTAGAACTTCCTTGGGTGGTGGTGTGGTCTCTGCTCTTTCAAATGGCAGAGAACAAATGCAGTGGTAACCAGAGATATGCAGAAGCTCTGCAAAAAGAAGATTGCTGTATCACAGSGAATTTAGTGAGAGACACCCAAAGCCAACCATTAAATCAGTGTTGCTGGTAAAGGTCCAGTTCTGATCCTGAGAAGTACTGGAAAGGAAGCCCTTTCCCATCTCAGCTGTAGCTTTCTTGAACACTCACAACAWCTGCAAGTGTTGTATTTTGGCTTTGTGAGAAATAAGAGCTGCCTTACTCAGTAGGGTCAGTTCCCAGGTCAGGTGGTCTCAGTGCTTTCAGCTTTAACAATCACAGTAGGTGTGCTTTGAAAAAACCAAGAAGTATTGCTTAATCTGCCTGAAGAATGTGTGATTTATTCTAGAAGGTGGCAAAGAGGACAGGGTGGCAGCTGCCCCTTGTGTCTGACCAGCAGCTCTCCCCTGGTTCCTCACACCAGAAGCATTTCCCAGGCTGGAGGAACAAGTCTCCTGTGTGCCAGTGGTGTTCTCTGCTGTCTTTAACCTTTGGCACAAGAACTGAGTCTAGAACGACCTGAACTCACATTGAGGGGAAACAGACTGGGACAGTCTATAGCAAGAGAGGCCAAGATTCAGCTCTGGCACAACCTGATGCCAAATGTGTCCTGGGTAGCAGACAGGCAGCCTAGAGAGCCACTACAAAAGCTTGCTCTGGCATTCCTGCATCAATTGCCTGAACCAACCCCACTCGTGCAGCACAAAAGCTGCAATGAGACATTAAACAGGGCCCAGAAAAGCCAGAGAATTAATGATCAGTGCCCACACAGGAGCACAAAGGGAGGGAGGCAGCAATTTCCTTCTGCTGTCCTTAGGAGAGAGCAGGGAGGCYACAGGCTGAGTTTCCAGGGGCTGAAGCCTTGCACAGAGCCAGAGGCTGCAGCAGCTCTGGGCAATGGCCTGGTCCCCTTGGGAGAGCTGCTGAGGCAGAGGGATCAGAGCCCAAAAAGCTGATTAGTGTGAGATGCTCTGTGTCAGCCACAAACTTGGGCAGCTCTGAGCTCAGGGCTGACATATTTCAATCAAAGCAAGTCTGCAGCCAGCTTAACAACCAGGCAGCCCACGGAGGGGCCCTGAGCAGCCCAGGGGCGTTCAAAGAGCCCTGCCTGGCTGCAGGAGTGCAGTGCCCTTCTGTCACATGCTGGAYCTGCAGCTGGCACAGATGTCAGGGTTCCTGCTGCCCCCATGAGCACTGCTGTGATGCTGGAAATGGAAAGGGCCACCTGGGATCACTGCCCTGCACAAACCATCCCCAGGCTGTCCCGTGCAATCTCTTCTGCATTTTCACAGCAATGACATTTCACCACTTTTGAATGAAATAAGTTCTTTTGCAGTGAAATTGCCTTTTTCTTTTTGCTGTCAGCCAGAGGTCACACTGTCTGCTTAATGGCACAGCAAACCAAAAATGCTACCTCCTTTTTATTCTCTTTTTATTTCTTTCAATAAACATTGCAATTGTTTTAATTTGACTACCTAAATGTATTTATTTGATTATGAAAGCATAGCTGGTTGCAGTCCCCTGAATTCCTATGAGAAGCACTTAAATCAGCAGTTTTAAACCACTTAATACCCCACTGCTCTGTACCACCCAGATTTTATTTTTGACACAATGTGCATTTCAAAAGCAGAGGTTRTTTCCCAGAGAGCATACACATGGAGCATGCACCCCTTGGACTCACCTGGAGTCAAACACTTTAACATAGATTGAGGCTGCCAAGAGTATTTCATAGCAGTTTCACATTTGAAATGGGTTTATCTGACATAAGTCATGGGAATTGATTTACTCTGCCAGGAGAAACAGCTCCAGCTTCTTTACCCCTTTAATGGTGCCCCTGGAGAGCCCTGATGGACAGAGGAAATTGCCACTGTAAGGAACAGCCCCGAGCTAACCAGCAGAGGCCAGATTATCACACTGAAATTGTGCAGCAACTTCCACATGGACTTYCCTGCCCCATCCCATTCATCCTCCCGTGATAACAGATCATCATAAAAGCTCAACAGCCAAAAACCCTTGCTGAGGGCTTCCTCAAGATGGATTTAAGTAGCAAGAAGCATCTAAAGTGACAAGTCTCAAAAGAGACCTCTCAGGTTCTTGCTTGAAGCCYATGCTAACTGAGGTTTGTAAGACCAACAGTAACCTCTGCTCATATTAGAGCTGCTTTGTTAACAGTGTTCTCTTGGCCACAAAAGCAGTTAGAAAAAAGGGCATTTGCTGGCAGAAAATRAAGCAAAGATGGATAGGCCTTACTGGACATAAAATACAGGACTACTCAAAATCTAGTAACAGTTCCCAAGTTGAAGGAAGAGTCAAGGACAAAACTGGAGTACAAGGGAAGAAAAATGAAGGCAGACTGAGATAACTCTCTTGACATAAAAAAGGTATAAAATGCAGGTTTGTTTGTTTGGTTTTTCCAAAAAGCCAAAATAAAATCCTAGTTAACAGCTTCCCATGAACAATGACCTACAGAACAAATGCGCACAGAAATCTGCATTCAGCAGTTTGTTGCCAAAGCCCGACTCTTTACTCCCTGGAGCACACAGCCCTCCCAGAGCCATTTGCAGTAATGAATGGTCACATTTGCTGTGAAAAGAGACCCAGGAATAGGGCAAGCTTCTCAGCAGAGAGCTGTCTGGTGAAGCCCCTGAGTACACAACACAGCTGGAATGCCTGGGGAATGTWGTGCTGCTGTTGCTGGCTGAGACACAGCACTGTGGAAAGCCTCATCTGGATGCCAATCAGTTATAAAACTAATATTTACCCTGACTACATTATAATTGCACAGAAATAAGGAAATCTTATTTAAGTCAAAAAGGCAACCCTGTTCTCACACCACTCTTTTCTTATAATAGTCTGATCCTGCATCCACCTTCCTGTATTACAGGAGTTTTTCCCTTCATATTTTATACAATGATTAATTGACAAAGGTAGCTCATGTGTATTGTAAAAGAGACACAAAATCAAATCAGGTGACAGAAAAAACCAGACAAGGGAAAAAAAAAAAAAAAAAGAAAACAAACCCAAGGAAAAGCTAAATGGCACAAAAAAAAAAAAAAAAAAGAAAACAAACCCAAGGAAAAGCTAAATGGCACAGAGAGGTACAACTCTAACATCAGTAATAATCCAGTGCTACTGAGGTTTCACTGCTGCTCCTGCACAGACACACAGGTCCAACACCTGGGATATTCCTGGCATTTCCCAGCCAGTGTGTATTTTCTGGAGGACAGTCTGACACACCAAAGCCAACAGGAGTCTTTAACAACTCCCTGAGACTCTCCCCAGTTCAGCTCTGGGGACACCACCCCAGAGCCTCTGCAGACCCATCGGTCCCTGGAGCTGCAGAGCTGCCCCCTCTCCCTGCAGGGCTCCTCAGGACACTCTCTGCTGGAAATGCACCTTCCCCAACCTCCAGGCACAGCCTGCAGGAGACACTCGAGTCTCTTCTGGGTGGCTGAGAAATGAGCACAGCCCTGCCCCGACCTGGGGGCTCAGCTGTGCTGAATTCAGGGCARTGGGGCACTAAAAGCAGCTCTGTTGGTCCTGGGGAACAAAAGAGTGCATCTCACCCAACTGCAAACAAGTTTTCATCGAGTTCTGCAAGTCTCAGTGTTGTCTGCAAACCCAGCTTAGGGCTGAGTTTGAGGGTGACAGAGGAACTGGAGGGCTGCTGGAGCACTGGAAGCCTTTGAGAGTTAATGCCTGCCCTGGTGCCACAGGGGCTCTGCTTGCTTTGGGTCAGGGCTAAATGTGGCCAAGTGCACCGGGGCTAAACCTGGGATTAGGATGYGCACAGGGCATCGGAAGCAGAGGGATGCTGAGTGTGATTTCATCAGAGCTCATCAATTCAGTGAGAGAGGGCATCAGGGGACTCTAAGTGCAGGCATTTGAGGCAAATATGGGTCACTAATATTTTGTTTAATCTAGTACCATATCTATCATGGAGTTTTAGAGAGAGGTATGCAAGGCAAATCTTCAGTTCTTTCGTATTCCTCAAATGTTTTAATATTCAGGATGAGTATAGACTTTATGGCCTATTTTTACTTTTCAGGAAATTCTGACTCATCCTTCTAAATTAAAAAAAAAGAAAGAAGCATTTGGGAGTTATATTCCTTGCATAATCATTACAGATACATACATATAAAATCAACTCCATAAATTAATAAATATAAAAAGAAAATATGTATTTATATAGAGGTAGTCATCTTTCCCCAAGTTATGATGGGCTTTGAGACTTGCATTAAAAAAGACCTGTGCAGCATAATTTTGGAATACTCTGACACTCTGGGTTGCGAATTCATGTCTGTAACTGATGAGGATTAGTGGATTTTTACAAAGGAAAGAGATTACTTAGTCCAGAATTTCTTGCAGTTGCTATAAGTGGACACAGAAGGCCCAGCAAAATGAGTAACACCCCTCCTGCCCTAGCCACRGGGTGACAAAGATGACACTGACCCACATGCTCTCAGAAAATCCTGCCTGGGCTGCCAACAGCGTGTGTGGGGCTCCAGGAGAGCAGAGCTCAGAGGTCACCAGGAGAAAACCCCCACAGGTTTCTGTGGTCTTTGTGCTGCTCAGAGAGAGCAGCAGCTGCTCAAACACCCCTTGGCACCAACAGCAAGAGCACAGAASCAACTCAGGATCAGCAGCACCTCAGTGGATCTGCAGGGGCTGCACTCCATGTCCCGCGCACATCAACCATGCACAGYGAGGTGCTCCCAAATAAAAAGGCACAGAACTAAAACTAATCAGGAACATCTCAGTATGTGAAGGAATCTGATGCTTTACCTACTTTTTCCAGTTGGGTTTGCAAACACAAATGAGGTTTCTGTGACTTTTCCCTCTCTGGAAGGAAGTGGAGTGGTCGGGATTGACTTTCATCCTCCCACCATGCTGCAGGTAGCAAACAAGAGGGAGAATATTAAGCTCCTTTTTCTCWATAATGATCTGATCTAAAAAAAGTCTTTTACCTCTTACAACTAAAAATATGTGAAGTGAGGGGAATCAGAACAAAAGCAGCTCCACTTCAGCATGCAAATATCCTTACGAGCTGGGAGCTCAGAAACACCACTGTGAATACAAATATATTTCATTTGAAACAGAAGAGACTTTTTATCAATACAGAAGAGAAGAATAAATCCCCAAATTGGGTCATGAAAGGGCACTTTGGACTTATCTTTATTCTTAATGGAAAGCCCATTCCTGCAGTTTTTAGGGAACAATTCCAAAGAAGCTCTGGTACAAGGAGAACCTCACACACTTCCAAGTGCAGAGTACTTCTCAGATAAGTATTTTTATTGCCTTTTTTTTTTTTTTTAAGTTACAGAAAATATTCTCTCCAGAGGCAGAAAAWAAGACAAACAGTTTGCATTATTCAAAATAAAAAACCAACTCATCCTGCCCACTCTAAGATCTCTAAATATACCTGCCTTACCAGCAGAGCCCATCTTGGAGGATGGATCAAATTTCTAGCATCAATAATTCTGCAGAGGTAATGCATTATCTCCTCCCTCAAATGTTTACCAACAGGAAAAACAATCTGTGGGGAAGCAGCATGAAAATACCAGAAACTCAAGTGCTGAATACTCCAAATAACAACCCTCATTAATGTTGTCAGTAGAAGGTTCTTAAACAAACAATCACTTTTTCTGTCCCAGCTCTTAGCAGACAGACATCCTCTTCCTTCTGACTCTCTGCTGAATATTGCATTCTTGCATTTCATTGAGAAGTTTTTGCTAAGAAAAGCCAGATAAGTTTATGCCAATAATCTGCTCCTGAGGCCAGCAGATATCTGTGTTCTGCACTTAGAGCTTGTGAAACTCATCAGGGTTMAACACAGGCAGATGAAAATGACACATTGGCTTTAAATGCCGTGCTACTATTTAATAATTTATCATTTTCTATTAAGGAATTGTGAGGATTTCACTTGTAATACACTCCCCTGCTAAAAGTCAGGGTGCCTATTACACGTTGTCAAAAACAATCCTTCTCAGTAAAACAGCTCTTATTAAAACTGTGGGAATTCTTTTATTGGGAATTTTGGCTTTTTTTAATGTTAGATTTGAGTAACAAGTTAAAATGTCACACTCTATAGCAAAATCAGATTCCAGAAATACTTTTTTTAAGGAGAATCAAACTGCTCTGTGCCCAGAAGGATTTTTCAATCTTCATTGAATAATAGTTGAAACAAAATATTTGACACATAAGGTTCCAATGATTTCCCACAGCATTCTGATAAAACCTTATGCATTTTTGGGAAATGCTCCCATTTTGCCAAATCAGTAATATCAGACAGAAAAACCCATCAACCAGCACCAGTCAGTCACCTCTGAATTCAATTTCATTCCTTCAATTGCTGCACACGATTTTTTCCCCCCCTCACTTTTTATTGACTGAACTTTGTTCATTGGATTTCAAAAGTGTTTTCCCAATAGTTTCTTTAGAAAATGCAAGAGAAAAGGTTCTGGGCTGGCGGAGGCTGGCAGAGCTCCAGCCCAGGCTCTGGGGCTCAGCTGGGGCTCTGGCCCTTTGTGAGTGCTCACAGAGGCTTTTTATGTGTGCAGGGATGCTGGGCTGTGCAGAGCAGCCAGCAAACCTCTCTGTGGCTCCACTYTGCAAAGAGTGTGGATATTCTAGCAGTCACCAGCCATTTAAGGTGCAGGGACAGTTTTGGAAAAAGGAGGAGGCTCAGTGGGTTCAGCTGACTCTGATTTACCTGCCCACAGCCAGGGGAGCCATGGGCAGGCAGAGAAACACAGACCTGCAAACTCCCAAAAGCTCCTCCTGCTGCTCCTTGCTTTCGTTTTCACTTCAGTTCTGAGCAGTTTGAGGAACAAAATCTGCACCATAAAGCTGGAGGGGAAACATCCTGTGGCAGAGCTTGCAGGAGAGAACATCCTGGGGGGAAAGGGGATGTCCAGGAGAGGCTCCAGGCCATGGCATCCTCCTGTCCTCAGGCTGTTTGCTCAAAGGGGAGGGACCTGAGTGCAGCCTGGGGATCTGAAACCATTCTCCTTCCCAGAAAATTATCTCAAACCTGCAGAAACCTTTCCATGTTGGATCTAGAGCAAAGGCTTGAACTAATGGCCTTTCTGCATAAATTTGCATTACTTTTTGCTATAGAAATTGCCCAACAGTCTCAAGGACTTYCATAATTTCCTTTTTTACCATAAAATTTTATTGCTTAATCTGAATAGAGTCTGCCATTGCTTGCACACAAGAATTTATTTGGTCCCACAGCATGTCAGACACCCACCAGTAATCCCATGGGCTATGGAGAAGTCAAAGCTCCTCAGAAACCCCCCTCATTCCTTCACTTTTCTGTGGTCTCTGAACAGGTGAAAATCAGTACCTCTGCTCTAGCCACACTAAGGAAGGGGGAAAATCAGCAGAGGGATGACAACAAAAGATCAAAGAAAAAAATGACATTATRGAAAAATGTGATAGCTGGTCTTGATCCACCCCAAAAAGGAACTGAAATCAGTAAAGAAATCTGATTTCCTTGTCATCAGCCTTTGGCTCTGCCATGATGCTGCTCACTTGCTTGAGAGTGGTGTCGGTTTGGGAATTTCCTGATAATGACACTGCACTTTCATGAGAGTAAGAAAAGTTCAYCTTGCAGAGCTGCTCATGTGTCAGATCTGACTTAGCCAAATGAAGAGTTTTTCATTTCAAAAGCATTGAAAAATATTTCAGGGCATATTGTGGAATTTTCAAGTTCAGATGTTAAAAATATCCACCATATAGTAAGTAGCATCTGTAGCGTAATAAAGCATCTCCTATTTTATAATTTAATTTCACTGAAAGTGACATTAAAGTGCTATTGGTGAGAGAAAGAAACAGAAAAATCTGGTACTGCACAAGAAATCCAGCTCAGTAGTCTGGAAATCAAAACCAGGCAGGAATAAAGAAGGCAAAAGAGAGTGAAACAATATCAAACCCAAGAGAAGAGCGCCGCATTTGAATCCAGTTCTAAACACAAAGTCATGCCTCAGTRCACAGATGGGCAGGAGCAACAAAAGAACACTGGAGTCAAAAGCACAGCACCTCACCTTCCTATTCCTCCCCCCAAAACACACACACACACACAGAGACACAAATAATCTTGTTTGAGACTGCAGGAGATGAGGCTCTGACTCTGCCAGCAGCAGACACAAACCCCTCTGAGTGATGGCATCACAGTGGGAACCAGAAACACCAGAAACAATTCTCACCAAGTTTTTTAGAGTGGAGGAGATCATCTAGGTTAAGAATCACCCTCCTAAATGYAGCAGCTGTTTGCTGGGAGAAGGGGAGCTGCACTCAGTGCAGAGATGTGACCGGAGCCCCTGGAATCAGTGGAAATCCCTGCTTGGCAGCAGTGCCAGGAGGCTGCCCTGCTACAGGGCACTAAAAGTGTCCCTGTGCTCAGCTCAGCGTGCCTGCAGAGACACAGCTTCAGACAGGACTCTGCAATAAACAGTTTAAGGAAAATGCTGTTCTGAGGGGCTGGGAGCACGAACAATTCACCTTAAAGCTTTGGAACAGCTGCTCTGCCCAGGGATGACAAATGCCACCTCCTCTGCTGAGAGATGGAGAGAGAGAAATCGAACGTGTCAGCTGCTTTTACTGTGTAATGCTGCTTTCCAATCTCTGAGAAATATCAGATATTAAGACAAACTTGTGGGGAGAATGTGAACAGGCATTCTGAAATAGAATTATCCAGAAAAAATGTTGAAGGCATTTTAAAATACCCTGAGAGGTATACAACCCTCACACAGCAAGGAGAGAGAAAAATTACAGCTGATAGAAAACTTGTTCTGTGTTCCTCTGGCATTGTAAAATAAAATAGAACCTGTTGGAAAATGAATGTCAGGGTATGATATCTGATTGCTGTCAGACCTGGCACCCAAATGTTAAGTTTTTGGGCACTCTAAAAACAAGGGATACAATAGGTGAATTTAGAAATGGAGGAAAAGCAGAGGGAAGAAAAAGGAAAAAAACCTTGAACACATTTTCAAAAACAGTACAGGTCCTTGCAAGATAAACCTCTGGTCTAAATGCCATTTAATACTTCTCAACTTGTTACCACTTTATTTTTTTCCCTATATGTTAAACAAACCTGTGTTTTTCCACTGCATCCCCCAGTGCTGTAGGGGGACACTGTAGATCTGGACTGTGGCTGCACCTTGCTTTAGCCTCTAAGAATGTGAATATTTCCTTCCAATTTCACTCAGTTCCCCCACATATGACAGTCACAGCATCAAAACACCCACTCACAAACCCCTGTGTGCAATAACCCTGAAATGGTATTTTTGTACAAAAATATTATTTATAYTGATATATTTATACATGAAATATATTTATATATTCTACAAAACCTCATTTCTATACATAGCTSTCTATTGAGAGCTTTCCTACATGTAGAAATTATTTGAATAACCATTTGATGTGTCTGTAAAACTTCCTCAACTGCTTTTCCCAGGGCTGATTTTGGTTTACCTTTGCTCTGTTTAACAGCAGATAATGCTTCAGGTGGGGCAGGACGTGTGCCTGATGCACAGGACCCTTTCCTCCTTTATGGGCCCATCCCAGTGGGGACAGAGCAGGGGCAGCCCTGATGTGCTGCTGTCTCTGCCTGGTGGGGCTGTGCATTGCCAGGCATCCCTTGATGATGTTTGTGTAACTCCACAACCCAGGGCATTCAATGCAGGACTTGCAGGCTCAGCCTGGCAGAACACAGAAGGAACACCACRCTGAGCTTTCTGAGGTTCTCATGGAGCTTTGGCAGCATTTGCCATCCACCCTGGTGTTTAATGTTTTGGAAAACCTTGAGGTAACTGCTGTGTGGTATTTTCTGAGACTCCCATCAAAGGGAGGAATGATGCATCTGGCTCTATTGATATCAGAAGGCTAATTTATTATTTTATGATCTATATTATATTAAAGAATGCTATACTAAAACTATATARAATAATAGAGAAAGGATACTTGCAGAAGGCCAAAAGATAATAACAAAAAACTTGTGACTCTCTCCAGAGTCCCAACACAGCCTGGCCATGATTGGTTACTAAGCCAAAACAATTCACACGAAACCAATCAAACAATCACCTGTTGGTAAACAATGTCCAAACACATTCCAAAGCAGCAAAACACAGGAGAAGCAATCAGATAATTATTGTTTTCATTTTTCTCTGAGGCTTCTCAGYTTCCCAGGAGAAAATCCTGGGCAAAGAGATTTTTCCAGAAAATATGATGGCGACACTGCTGTTTGGCTTTTTAGTGGCTGTTTGCTGTTCATGTTTGTTTGAGTTTAATTTGARAATGCAGACTCCAAGATGGAACTAGCAGATAAAGAATTATAAATGAGTGCCCTTCACACTTGCAATTAAAATACCAGTAAGAGTGAGTGCTAGCCAGGGGCTGGTGTTCTGACAGGGATAATGACACTGTCAATCTTTCTGCCCCCAAACCAAACATCCCCTGCCTCAGTAACTGCAGTTGTGCTGCCCACCCAGTCAAATACATTTCCAGCACCTGTTGCATTAAGAACATATAATACGTTGAACCTTTCCAAATCTACCTGCAGATTTCCCATTTCCAGAGGGAACTAAATCTTCACATCAGAGAGAAGAAAATGTTCCTTCTGAGGTAAACTCCAGCTTCTGTCCCTACCCTGCAAGGTGGGAAAAGGCACAGCCTTTACTTATGTTTGATGGAGCTGCATAATGCATTTTGTGGTGTGAAAAGTCTCAAACCTTTCAGACCATTTTGTATTTATGATGCAGGTCTTTGCTGTACCAAAAAAGGCATCTGAGGTGATGTAAAATAATGCCTTTCTTGTTAGACTGCAGCAGAAGCCTTCCCTASTCACTCTCTGCAGCAATTTACTTTTAGTTTGCCATTAGGATAAAATATTTTTTTCCTCAGAATGGAGCCCGGGAAATTTTTCAAGGTGACACAGGATGATGTTACCCAAGAAAAAATTTTGTGACATGTTTTGTAAAGGACAATTTCTTTTGCAGCCTGAAATGCCACTTGCTTCTTGTGACAGTGTGGGTAAATCCTGGACTCAAGATCTCTGAAATTAGCCTTTAACTTTCATAGGGGGTTTGTTCTCAGCTGAAACCCAACTATGGAAATAGCAAACAATTAAAACCAACCAAACAAAACTTCCCAGCTTTTGAGATTTGTTGTTACCATTAATATTTTACTATGGGGGAAAATGCCATCAGTATTCAGGAGCCAATGGTCAAGAGAAATACATTTGAAAGAAATTAATTAACAAAGACTCACAGGCTTTGTTATAAGTCAGCATTATTGCATAGGTRTGTTTAACAGATCCAGATTTTACTACTTTCCTGGCTGCAAACACCAAATCAAATCCATTTCTACCTTAAATTGCCCCTATCTCAGAAAAGCAGTTCTTCCCACACTCAGGAAGGGCTAATACATCTTTGTAGTGTAAATAAAAGTGCCCAGAGGAGATGAACAGCACTGGTGCCCAGACTCCACCTGTGACACACACAGGAGGAGCTGCAGGAAAAGGCCAGGTGAAGAGAGAGCAGCAGCATCTCCTGCTTTGGCTCTGKGAGCAGAAGCATCTTGGAGAGCAGTTCCTAGTAAATAATTTGCTTTATAGGTGAGGAGAGAAGTCCAGGCTTGGAAATCACCAGGAGGTTTCCCWCCTCCTCCTCAGTTACAGCACAGAGCTCAAAAGTTCACACCCACCTAATACCTTGGGAAAGCATGATCATTTCATGAAAATACTGCTGCAAGAACTTCCACAGGTACAGACAGTTATTTTTGTTGCTTAGAATACTGTAACTATTAACAAACCAACCATTTAAACTAATAGAGTACTTGGTTTTCTGGTGCTGTTTATTTTACTGTATTCAAACAGGAAAATGACATTTCAAGGATCAACACTTTATTATAAACTAATACCTTTCCTAATAACTGAGGTTTTCCTGCAATTCCCAGCCTGGCTCTCACTCTGACTGAGAGGCTGAGTTAATTTCTCAGTGGAACGGCAGCTGAGAGAGGGATAGAAGAAAAAGAAAGAAACCTGAGACAAGGCTGTATAAACTTGAATTCTCTTCTAATTTGSTAAAGGCACACTGAGTGACATAATATGAATTTGGATATTCCTGAAGAAATTTTTTTGCTGCAATCTTTGTGGAAAAGATTTATGTGATGACAGCGGATGGGGAGAGGAAGAGCCAGCGCTCCAGCAGGCACACACAGCCTGGGAGCCTCACTTCCCACGAGTCAGCACCACCAGGGCCAGGAGATGAAATTTAGCGAGCTCTGCCCTCAACACACAGGGTCAGATTTAAGCCCTTTGTAAATGTGAACCTTTCCACACACTATTATTGAAAAAGGTCCTCTTCAGAAATTACCTGGAAGAAATTAGTGCMTGTCCTAAAGCTTCTGAGGACATGATGAAAGGTTTTCAGAGAGCCTCACTTGTCTGGCAGAATCCTTCTGAGAAATTCAAATGTTTGCATTCTCTCTTGAATTGGGCCCATCACAGAAGACTGCTATGAGTTCTTTTTTTTTTTTTTGCTAGCTCTTGACCATTTCCTAAGACAAAATCTTTCTTTCAGTCAGAGACTTGAATTTATCACAGCTAATTGGTTTTCCTGTTTTTGTCCAAAAGCATTCCCATTTTTGGATTCCTATAACAATATATACTACTGATATTTTTGTATTGATATAAAAGTGACACAATACCTGACTATACTTTTTTTTTTAAATGTTGTTGCTATTCATTTATTGATCTTTAAAACTAATCTGAAGTAAAAGGGTAAAGGGAAATGTCCCAGGAAAATGCACTACCAGTGACTTCTAAATGCAGCTGAACTAAACTATCACTATCAGTGTAATATATGTTAGACCATAACAAATRCACAGTGAGATAAACCAGTGATCACATCAGTGATAGATTGCCATGCATAAATCACCTTCTGCAAAATGCTCCYATTCAAATTTTTCTTGCAGCTAATTCCCTTAAGGATACCTTTATGTACAACACTACTGTCAATTACTTTTCTACTTCAGCTTTTAATTACTTAGAATAGAAATCAGATCTTATTTCTAAAAGAAGAGTCTTATTTATGCTGCTAAATGGAAAAAAAGGGAATCAATTTGATCTTTCAATGCTATCAGCTCATTTTTCCGCAATCCAAGTTAAAAACCTGTACACTTTCAAACTCTGAACYGCTGCAGAAATGCTCTGCCAAATGCAGGATGCTGCAGAGCAAGGTGTTGCAGCCTTCTGTCRGGTTGTGGGAGCTGGAGCACAGTCCCTGCAGCTCCAGGCAGCCTGGAGTGTGCTGGTGCTGCGGGCACAGCTGGGCAGGAGTGCTGTAATGTACAGGACAGGCAGAGACATAAATACAGAGAGAGAGAAAATGGAAAGGCTTTTTCCACTGACACAGCTTAGAGCGGACCCTGAGCAGCTCTAAGTTATGGTGTGGAGTAGTTTCAGATATTTCCTTCCCTTACACAATTGAACTTTTGCTAACCCCCCTCCCTCAGCAGGAAAAGACTGGCTTGGTAAACTCCATTTGCTGCTGACCTGGAGCTGCCCTTGTTCTTGATGGTGCACAGAGATGAGGCAGAGCAGACACCCAGAGCCCTGTGCAGAGCCATCCCTCAGCCCTGC